>VJMY01000256.1:0-97661 GCA_009869795.1 Neelides sp. FZ-2019
AGATAATGTTATATTTTACAATTTTATTTATTTATTTTGAAATATTTAATAAATATTTAATTATTGAATAGTCACTTGTGTTTGCATAAAAAAGTTTAACATTTTAATTGTGTAATTGAAGGTATCGCATGTTGAATGCGTGACTAGGGACAAAGCATACGATTTCGTTGAAGATGACACCTCTCAAAGCTAAGATGGGGATCTTTCTAAGTTTTTCTCTTTGGACATCCTCATCCATTTTTAAAAGAATTTTGTATAATTTATTGATAGAAAAGGATGGTGTATTTTTATCACTTGGATTCAAAGACTTAATTCCTAATTTTTAAGGATGTAATTTACATTCTATTTTATATATGAATGGTGTTTAACTCTGTAAATATTTTTAATTTTTAATGTTCAATTTTATTTAACATTTTCTTTAATTTATTTTTTCCTACAAAAATGAAATCTAGAAGAATTTTGACTATTATTTGTATTTTTAAACCCATCAGCTTTTACGGTCAATACATAGTACAATTTATTTCATTACAATTAATATATAAATTAATAAACTTGTTATTTGAAAAATATTTAAATGGTTCTGTTTTATCATTTATAACTATAACAAAAACAAGAGTTGAAGGTATTTATCAAAAATCAAAATTGATTTTAAAGCTCTTTGTTGGTTCTTGTAAATAAAGATAAACCTGATCATTTTGACATCTGAATTTTGTAATAATTGAATACACATTTTAAATAATTAATGTTTTACCTATTGTAGAAAATAAAATAATTAATTATAGTTATCTATTATGAATTTGACTTTTTTACTTTTTGTAGTCGATTTAATAAGTAATGGATTTAATATGGGATTAAAAATGTCTTCTCTTCATTTGTAAAATAACTAATTATCTTTATACACATATTGTTAGATTTTAGGCAAAATTTGTATCTACATTATTCATAATTACATTTGTACAAACAATAACTGATTGTGAATGGATAACATTTCTACTACCTTATTTTTGATTTATTGTGAAACAACTGTAAAAGTGAATTTTTTAGTATTAGTTTTAATAAAATAAACGAAAGAGTAAACTTTACATCCAGCGAGTATAAAAATTATTGTTATAAACTTAATTAAATATAATTATTTCATGACATGGACATCACGCTTGCAACAAGTTGTAATTTAACCTTCCCTAAATCACAATTTCACAATGTACTGAAAAGGAGGGTTGAGGATCCTTTGGAGTTGCTAAGTAGTTTCTTCAATGTTTCTATTCGAATATTGATTAAACGTCAAGCGGCTGGGAATTGTAAACAAGTGCCTGACGGAATGATGGTTTCATCCGCGGCTTTGAAGTCAAACCCAAGACTGAAAGCATTCGAGCATTAAACTTTATTTTCATCACATTTGAATTAATTAAATGGCATTTCGTGAGCCTCCTGGGGCAAAAAATGCCAACCATCTTCCTCCTATTAATGAACACAAATTGAACCCAAAGAAGAATCATGGTGGGAGGACGAGTGAAAGCAAACGTGGATCTGCTGAAACTGTGCAAACTGAAAGATCGAAGCGGACCAATGCCACCAACAAGAAAGGAGGCGGGGAAACAACGCGTTTCAAGCTCAAAAGCAAGTTGGGTGTCGGTGGTGGAGACGACGCTCCACCAGCACCCTCCGGAATTTTTGACAAAAAAGGAAAGGCGGATGGAAATGAAAGCGACCAAAGTGCGACTGCATTTGACGGGTAATGAGAACTTTTACGTATTTGCACTCATATTTTATAAATTTGATCAACACGTTCTTAATTGTTTAAAATAAAATTTTAATCAGAGGGGAGATGGGAAGCTTCGGCGATATTTTTCAAGCTATTATCGAGGATAAAAATGTCAAAAAGAAAGTTATTAAGAAAGCACCTGGAGCTGAAGAACTCAAATATCTTGTTGGGCCAGAGGTAAAGACAATTTTAAATAATTACTCAGATTAGAGCATTCATTATCATTTAAATATAAGTGATGCAGTACATTGTTTAATGTTGGTAAATTATGAACAAAGGTCATTGACAGTACCAATATAGAACGGACGCCAATTCCTCTTTGGGTTAAAGAAGCTTCACTTGCACGTTTCTCTCAAGTGCTAGAAAAAACTTCAGATGACATCATTGAACGAGTATGTATTTAAACTTATTGAGTTATATTTAAAGTAAAAAGAACTTTTACTATACATTTGGATCAATATATAATTTTACCAAATTTGTATAATAAAAAACTCAATGGATAAATCTTGAATCATTAGACACCCGTTGAATCAAATATCGAAGTGAAGTTCATTAAAGATGAGAAAAAAACTCCTGAAATGAGTTGGGCTCTCAGCTTAACTCACATTGAAGAAGACGAGCTTGACGCTGAGGCTGAAATTGTTGATAGTGTCAAAATTAAACTTAATTGTAATAAGTCACTTTAAATCTTTGATAGGGAAACTTTAAATAAAATTGATTAAAATACTTAAAATTATATAGAAATTAATTCGGTTTGATCTTTAGACGATGCTCCCTCGATTGTTGATAAAGAAGCTGTTTATATCGTCATTCCTTCAAAAGTCATTAATCCTGATGGATCAATAACGGTGAAAGATAAAATTAGGGTGATACTCGCGGAAACAGATACAGAATTTACATTGCAGCTTAAAGGAAATTACGTGCCAGATCATTCAGAACATATTCATGAAACACGCAAAAAGAATGAGCATTATAAAAAGGTTGGCTTAATAAATATTTAATTATGCTAAATTAATCATAATGTATATTTAAGCGTTTTGATTTTGACCTTCTGTTCAGGTCTTGAGGCTTCATAAAGAGTCAGATGCTTATACGGATCGTGAAAGCCAAACTTTCTATGAAAGAGAACGAGACAAATCCACTCTCATGAAGCTTGTTCAAACTGAAGAACTTGCCATTCAAACTGACAGTTTTGCAATTCATGATGAATTCGCAGCATTGGAAGAAAAAGAAGCTATTCAAAAGCGTAAAGATGAAGGTACAACAAATTAGTCAAATTACAATTAAACTTAAACATTAGCTTCTTTATTGCATAATTTCTTAATAATAACATTGATGATTCTTCAAAGTAAAGCTAAGTGGAAGAAGAGTTGAAAACGATTAATTTCAATGCTATTATAATTTAAGCTTCATCTATAACTTTTACTTATAGATGAAGCTTTGATGACAAAATTGATGAAGATGAAGAGTACAACCCAATATAATGAAAGAAGTGGAAAACCTCGCCGACAATCCGAGTTAACAGACGACTCAGACGATGATGATTATAGAACGTATGACTAACTTAAAAACAATTAATTAATAGTCAATACTGTTTTTCACTAATTAATGTAATTAATAATATTTCATTGAGCATGATTGAGCTAATATAAATATAATAATTTATGCTCAATAGGAAAGGAACCGATGATATTGACTGGGCACTTTACGATGATGATTCGGAAGAAGAGCTTAAAACTCCACCAAATGAAATCAGTGAAGAAGAACTTAACATGAGCTCTGATTTAGATGAATTCGAGACTGAACTCACTTTAGATGGTGTGAATGAAAAGCCTGTTTTTATTTAAACAATGCTTTTAGTTAACAAAAATAATAAATTGGTTCAAATTATACAGAGGTGTATGCAAAGAAATTGGAGAAATCGACGCGAGTAGGACCGAGGGTTCTTCCTGACATATCTTTTGCAATTATGATTATTGAACGAATGATAAGTATGAACATTCATCAAGATAAGCAGGCAGGCATGAGAGCATTTGATATTCTTCCACCTGAAAGGGAAAAATCTTTAAGTAAGCATTAAAATATCATTATATCAAGATATAATACCAAGACCGTCTCAATAACGTCAATAAGACACAGACTTTCCCCTTTGCTGAATTTCACTCTCTTAATTCCTAGAAATTCAGAAAAGCGGAAAAAAGATTTTGACGACCCTGTACTTATTCTTTATTGAGATGATATTGATCTTACTCATAAATACAATACTCATTATTTTTTTTCTAAATTTTTAATATCATTAAGTACCTAAATTATAAAATACTAACAAGTTTTATACTTTTTTTTACAAAGGACCAATGTACATGAGACAATTGACAAGAAAAAGTCAATTAATTGACTTTGGTCCTTCGCTCAAGCGTTATTGGACTTACAAGTGTTTCTCAGTGACAGAAGGAAGAGAAGTTACGTCTATGATTCTTCATCCTACAAACGGGGTAAACATGAATTCATTACTTATTTTGAAAACGCGTTAATTTCAATTCACCCCAATCTAGACATTCCGTTTTAATCTACAGACATACACTACTGATTTGATCTTAAAAGTATTTATTTTAAATAGTTTTTTAACTAACAAATAATGCTATTTTCCAGAACATGATCTGCACAGCGTTTGGTTCAGTGGAGTTTGCTAATGAATCCGAAGGGACCGTTTGCATTTGGAGTGCCAAAAATGTTTTATATCCTGAACGAATTTACCAGTTTAGAGTTTCTGTCACGGCAATTGCATTTTCGAGCTTAACACCTTATCTTCTTGCTATTGGCTTAATTGATGGTCATCTCCTCGTCTACGACATTAGACCCAATTTGACCCCACAAGTCATCTACTCTACAATGTATGTATGCATTTACAAATTCTTCAAATAAAAATAATAATATTTTTGTATCAATTTGTTTTTAATTACAATTACAAAATAACATTTATTTAAAGTGGAACGACCAACAAACACACAGGTCCAATTTGGGAAATTGCATGGATGAAAGAAACCGAAGTTTCTTCGTCTGGAAAAGTCAAAGACGTTCTCATTTCAATCGGAGATGAAGGACTCATTTACAGATGGGCTGGTGGAAGTGGAAAGGGCTTTAATTTTCAAAGTAAATAAATACTATTATATTATTATTATATTATTTATAATATTTAATGAAAATATCGATAAATTTTTATTCAGCATTGTTGAAAATAAGAAGAAGCTCAATGAAGATTCCAGGGCGAAGAGAAAGAAGAGCAGAGGCATTAATCTCACAGCACTCCTCAACTTTTGCTATTTGCTTTTTCCCAACTGACCCTACCAAATATCTCATTGGAACGGAAGAAGGGTTCATTCATAAGGTTAAATAGTAATTATAGTAATTTACGAAATCAATCATGATTCATGAGTCTTTATAAAATTATTTTAATAATGTATAACTGAATGTTTTGGTGAAGTTATAAATAAGCAAATAAATTAACGCTTTTAGTGCTCAGCGGCGTATGTAGAACAATATATTTCTACTTACATTGGACATGCAGGGCCGATCTACAGAATTGTGTTTTCTCCATTTTCAAAAGATATTTTCATAAGCTCGGCTGGAGATTGGTCTGTTAAAATTTGGAAAGAAGATTTAACAGCTCCACTCATCAGCTTAATGACAGGCCTTGTGAGTTTGAAAAATTTAAAAACTATTGTCAACACACCTATAGTTCAACTATTGTTTCAAGTTGTTAAAATTTTACATGTTCGTTTACAAATATTTGATATTTATGAACAGCGTACGATATTTGATGTGACTCCTTGCCCTTTTATGTCGAGCGTCTTCATTTGTTTAGCCGAATATGAAATTCAAGTTTGGGATTTAACAATAAATACGTTAGAACCTGTAATCCAGCTCGCATCAAGTCCGCCCAATGGATTAAGAAAAGTTCTTTTTTCGTCACATTTAAAGGTTCATTTAATATGAAATTCATTATTACTGGTTGTGAGTTTGTGGTTGATTGATTAAACTTTATTCATGAAATTCAATATTTATCAATTATTCTATTATGTTAAAGTAATAAATATAGATTTTGAAATAAGGTTGTATGATATTATTTTAGAGTGTCATCATAGCAGATACTGATGGCATCATAAATTTATATGGACTTAGAAACTTCCCAACTCAGCCAAGTGATCCTGTTGAACAGGTAAATTTTTATTATCTAATTGAATACTTTAGAATAATTTTAAGCTTATTCTTGATTGATCAATTAAACTAGTAACAATGTATTTATCATTATGATTGAATTAAGGTGGAGCAACTTCTGGAACAAATTATTCCTGGGTATAGAAGGCCAGCCAAAGACACTCCGTCACTTCAACTCGACATGAAACCCTCAAAGAAAGACAAAATGTATGGAAAGGAAGGCAGAAATAGCGAAATGAAAAACATGAGTAAAAGCGAAAGAGAAGGGAGAAAAAAGGCGGGAGAAAATGCTGAGCTTGAGGAAACGCCAGAAAAGCACGAGCCAAATATTACTTATGAAGATGAGCAAATGAGCACAATGTAAATTGGAGATTCATATTAAGACAGCTTATTATACCTATTGGAAATTGGAATTAAAGATCTTTGTGTTGTAAAGGCATTTTTCAAAACAATTATTGACCAATTATTCACATTCTTTCATTTTATTTATTAATTAAGGAGTATGCGTAAATAACATTGCTATAAATAGCAAAAGCTGTCTCAATCTTTCATAAATGAAGTGCCTGTATATAATTTTTTATTTTCTTAAAAAGTAATACATTCAAATTAATAAAAACAGTATAAATAATAATATGAATAATGGAAATGGTTGGATAAAAGCAAAAAAGAAAAGAAATAGAGAACAATCATAACATTAAAGACAATTTTACTTTTTGTATGTAATTAATGGAATGTCATTTCTTTAGTCCTATAAATTAGTAATTTTATTTGGTAAATAATCTTTCATATTAAAGATATAACTTAACTTTAAGAGATCATTAAAACTAAGCAAAATGTCACTTAAAAAGCAAATGAACAAACTTCGAATCTTAATTAATCACGATGTCATTTAAATTTTGTTCTACATCTTCATTATTCTTTTTCTTTTGAACTCGAAAAGCGTCTTTTCCTGTCAAATTGTAATATTTTTTGCTCTTGAACAATTCTTTGTCTCTCATAAAGTACATGACAATTAAATCACAGAAAATTGGTGCCTAAAACCAAATTAAATTAAAATATGAGAAATGCTTTTATATTAACTTTAAGAAGGCATTTTATATATTTTAGTAAAATTATAAAAACTATTTTCTTTTGTTAAGAATTTATGAGATTTAAATCTCTAACCAGTCCGAGTAAGGCCAAACCAGAGCCCAAATTAAGTAATAGAGGAGCAAATCCAAATTTTCTTCCTTCTCCGTCAACGTCAATGAGGAATTTGATTCCATACATTTTATGAAGTGTTCTTTTATCTTCTTCATGATACGTTGCGTATCTAAATTATACGATGTAATAAGAAATTATCATTATTCAATATTTAACTCAATCTACAAGATTTATTGTACATAGTATATGAACAATATAAGATTAAAGACAACTCACCGAAAATTCCATCCTGGAGAAATTTTCGCATTAGGATCATCTTTTCTGGCAAACGTGTATTTGGGCAGACAATATTTCATAAAGTTTAAATCCAAGTTGCAATTCCAATGAATGTGAATTTCAAAAACGGCCCCCTTTAAACAAAGTAAGAACTCTTTTGCAAAAATTTAAATATTAATGGTTATTTTAGTGCATAGTATTTTTTATCTATTTAATAAGTATCCCTAAATGTAGTTATTTCAAAACAAGAATGGTTAAAGTTACTCACGAAAAGTGCAATTTTATCATAACTCTCCCCAGCTCCTTTTACAATATCTTCAATTCTAAAAACTGGGCAAAATGGATTTTTTTTAGGATCATAAATGCACTTTTGAAGATACGTCGAGTTGGCTTCTTCTATTATATTACGCCTGAAATACCCTTTTCCAAATTTCTCAAAGTTAATCGTATTCTTAATCAGAACTTTAAAATTCCTTGATTCATCTAGCAATGCCTTTTTCCTTTGCTCCGTGCTATAGATATTAAATCAAATTAAGAGTAAATAAAATAGTTACTCATCCTATTATATTAGAAAGTATGTATAATCAACTCACATTGGTTCTTCGTTCTCAACGGGGCACCAAGCGAAGATTTGACAAGTCTTTGTATTATGAACATTTGGATTTTGAAGACATCGCCCAGTAAAGACTCCATTGCCAATGTCAATCGAGTTCCCAGATTTGCAATCAGCATCAACTTTACACTTGGCTCCTTCAATATTTGGATCCTGCACAAAAATAGCTTTATTCATTTTAATTATTAATTTTATAAATTAAGAAATTTATTCAAATCAAAGCCTATTAATTCTATAATGCATCATAATATTTAAGCTACAAACTTCCAGACAAATTTCTCTCTTTTGATTTGGAGTGATAATGATATTTGTGGTGACGAAAAATCCTCCTCTTTCTTCTCCAGCGGCCGGAAAGACGACGTCAATTGAATCCCAAATCCGGTTATAAGAGGCCCTTTGAGAAACTCTCTTCTCTTCATCAATGTCGGGATTTGAATAGACAACTCCTTTAACTTTCGTGGTCACTGTGCTTGAAACAGGACATGTCTCCTGGTATCCTTTTTTCCAGTAAAGGACATAGCTTTTTAAAGCACAATAATAAGAAATAATCTTTATTCAAAACATTTTTATAAATATTGTTATTTCATATTGTAAGGTTATATACGTAAATACTTTTGTATATATTAATAATGACTTGACTTACCCAAGAATATAGGCAATGATAGTGAGTTGGATCAAGCGGCTAAGAATCCCAATCCTTTTGCTCTCGATGTGAAGTACACGGACAGTATTGTATTCAAAGAAAACCGAAACTGTTTTTCGAAAGTAGAACAACAAACCCATTTAGATTTTATTTACTTTTTAAACACAGTAAACTTATATTTTATGTCTTATATTTAAATAAATATAAGAATATTTAATATAAATAAGTATGATAAAAATGCGGTAGAATAAACAAACTACAGTACTTGCTTTATAACTTTAATTTTATTATAAATACTATTGTGAAACAATGAGAATTATTCATGCGAATTCAAACTCTCATTTTGCCTCTATTGTGTAAATAATCCAAACGTGCAGTTTGTAACAATGCTCTTTATCTAATTAGGGGGTTTGGTGGGTGCTGAGAAGAGTGAGGAGGATCTCTGCTATCTTCATTTCACTCCTTTTCAGGATAACAATGCATACATTTGATGAATTTTTTATCCTGATAAAATGCGAAGCTGTTTTTTAGCTGGATTATCCAGTAAGACTGTGAATTGAAGCCATAAGATGCATTATATCATACCTATGTTTGTAAGCGAACATTTTATGTTTATTAGCTTGTACTTGTGAAAGCACGGACGGAAGATGCTATATATGGCAGTACTATAATTATTTTTATTTATTATACATAGCTAATGTCAAGTTCAATTGTTATATTGCTTGCATATTAGCAAATTGTGATGAGAGGCTTATTGTCAGGATGCGACGTAATGAAGTTATTATCTTGTTAATAAGGTTAACATTTAAGCAAAGGAGATGAAGTCGAAATAATGGTTTATCCAGATTTTATTGTATCAATCGCATACAATTTAATCATATTCTTTTAATAGTTCGAATTGTATGACAAAGATGATCGACTTAATAGCAAATTTGTTCTCTTATAAGTACAATACAGCTCATATTAAATTAAGTCCTAAATTAGAGTATATAAATATGATTATACGTATCTTAAAACTATAATGTAATACAATAAAAGTTATTTTTAAATTAAATACATTGAAATATATATTTCTGAATATCATTTTTCTATATTAATATTATCTTAACTCTTTTCTTATATTTTATTTACACATATTCATAAACAAAAGCTAGATAATTTCTAGTCCACATTTATAAAGCTCATTTAATTAAGACAAAATATCGTCATTAATGGACTAGTTTAATAATTTTTGATATCGTTCTACTTTATACTACTCGTTATGTAATATTTAATATATTATTATTAAATAATTATTATTTATATTAGCATTCTTCATAATCATTACAAGGTACATCAATAATATTAGTGTACAATTTAACTCATTTTAACTTACTCTTTCAACATCAGTCATTCACTCACGAGGGATCAATAGCAATTAATGAACGAATCAAAAATAAAGACAAGATATAAATAATAAATATTTCAAAGGGTATTTCCTCATAACATGATTCCATCTAATTCCATCAGAATAACACGGATAATACTATAAATATTGAATAGACGTGGAATTGATCATTTATATCAGATTCTGATCTTCGCGCTTTCCTCGAGTTCATGACGGATTGCAGGAGTTGACGAAGGACGTTGGTGGTTCGTCCATTGAGGAATTCTTGAGAGCGGCCGCTAATTCTTCCTCAAGTTGACCAAGAGTTCCTTCGCTTGCATTGGCTTTCAAAATTGAATTCTCCGTCTCGAGCTCAGCCACTCGCTCCATGAGTTCTGAGATCTTCACTTTTAACAAATCAACTTCTTCCCGCACGGCAAACATCAAGTGGTTCTTCACGAGATCCTAGACAAACAAAACCTTCATTAGTTTCATTTAAGAAATTTTTATCTTTTTTAACCTATGAAGTGTTTGAGCAAGAGAAGCTAATATTACTAATGAAATATTATACACAAATAATGAGTTAAATTGACGCTTTTGAGTTGGTCGATAGATAAACTATATGAATCTAAACGGAATTACCTGCTAAATCTATCTACCTATAATAAGATAAATATTTTTTTCTATTAATTTTAGAAATAATGTGAAGTTCAACTATGTGAATATTTTGATTAATATTTTAATCTTATGTTCATTTTAGGTAATTAATTTTTTAGTATTCTCCCATTCAACAAAGTAATACTATTGATCTATAATATGTTTGATTCTTGAACAGTTTTGACTAAGAGTTATTTGATAGAAAATGTTAAGTAATAAAACAAAATAATTGATTTTGACAATGTCACGTTCACGGTCTTAACTTAATGTAAAGTAATAGAAATTGCGTAATCTTATATGAAATGTCTTTCAAGGTAGTTGAGTGGTGGTTAAGCATGACTCTATACATGTCCACTCTGTACATTTTCACAAACTGAACACAATACTTTCACCAATATCTACAAGTCATTAATTATATATAAAAATTTATCTACATATTTCTAATCTACTCGAACTTCTACGAATATAAATTACTTTTAGTGAATACATACACGAAACGAGAACGAGAGGCATAGACAATTTGACTATTAGACTTGACTAACTTGACCTACCACGTATAGTAATAATACTTATTAGAATGCACTAACTAAATACATATCGAGATAGATATTAGAAACTTATAAATCTAATAACGAAGTTTTATAGAGTTTAACAATAAATAACGTTTTCAAGATCTATTATGCATGGGATCTCTAGGAATTGAAAAAGAAATATTCAGAAACAAAGTTTGCATATTACTGCTCTACTTCTAATCTTTCCAACTTCCTATTCTTATCAAAATGCACATTGGCTAAGATAAAAATGAATTTGCTTTCATTACCATTGCTTGCTCGATCTTATCGTCAATGTCCAGAGGATTCGTCACAGAGGCTCTGAAACGAAAAGAGATTACTAAAATTAACATCAGTATTTCATATATGACGAAATGTTTAAACAATCATTCTTGTCATTGAAATTCAATTGGCATTCGGTAATTTTTAAATAAAAAACATCTCATTTGGTTTAAAAGAAATCTTATGACTCTATGTGGCATTAAAAAGATTCTTTGGCTCACTCAACAAAGTTCTTCACGAAGCAGTGAATATAATCGATGAGAGTATTCGTGTCAAAGACGAGGAAGTCCACTTTGGTGAGAAGACATGAGCTACTGGTCATGCTAATTTCTCGGTGCAGTCTTGGAATGTGAGTGGGGGTTCCATTGTTGTAATTGTAATTAACAACGCGATGATCCGCTGCCAATGCCGACATCTTGATTGAGACAATTTGGTATAAAAATCTCGAGTTCAAAGATTGACAAAATGCTTAATTATTGAATAAATCTATAATTTATTCTTAGAAAGACCAAGTCTCAACAACTGAATTGGCAATGTTCACAATTAAGCTTTTTGAATCAAGCCGGAATTTAACTCCCAGATCTCTTCTGGATCAATTTCAACTCTTGACTAATCCCGATGTAAATTGTAAATGAAGAATATTATTAATTCTCTGAATTTTCAAATTCATTGAACTCTCACTTTCTTGAATAAACCGGTAGGATCCTTGTCTAGGAATAGTGTTTTAATCAGCAATAAAAATTTGTAAAGGATTGAATTTACAAAACCTAATCTTCAGTTAAAGTTAAATCCTTAAAAAATTTATGTATTTTAATATTTTCGTGAAACGGTTAAGTACTGGAGAGCCTTTAAGCAGTTGATCCGCTTAGGTTGAGAGGAGCGGAGAAACTGAGGTGGAAGAGCGAGAACAAGAGGAAGGAAACACACGCATAAAAACTCACACACATGAGGGAAAGAAAAACTCACCAAGTTCCCCGAAGATACACACACAGAGAATCAACTTCCCCATTAGCTTTTACTTCGCCATCAACTTAAACTATATACTAATAATTTAGTTATCATGCTTTAATGCTATAACGCTATTAGCTATGATTAGGGGTTTAAGGAAATTTAACATATTGCATTTGGTTGATAAAAAAATATGATTAAGCATGATTATGGTAGAAAGCTAATTAAGTAATATATTATTGAGTTGAAAGAGCAGTCCAGAGTGCAGAGGAGAGTTAAATAAACTGGGTACAATAACACGTAAAGTCTTAATAATTAAGCCGCATGAAGGAATCATTCACCGAGGGAGTGTAAAAGATCCTCGAGACCCTTTTGGCTTTAGGTTGAAAAGAAAGAACGTCTTCGGCACAAGGCAAATCAGTTTGGCCGACTTGACATTCCTCCAACCCAAGTGTGAGCTGTGAAGGAAATGAACAACGCAGATCTCCGTGTGCTCCCAACTAATTTAGTGCGGATGAGAGGGAGAGTGAAAAAAGGTATTTTGGCTCGTCTTGTTCCGAACCTCGTAATACTTATCTTAATCGCCGCTTCCTTCCTCTGCTTCAACCTCAACGGGAAAAAATGAGCCTATTTTACATTCATTCAATTCAAAGCTTGGCCTAGATTTTTAAATCCATACTATCCGAAAATAGGAACCCGTCATGCATTCAACTCTCTTTAGACATGGGAGAAAAATGCTCAAAAATTAGTATGAACTTGAAGAGAGAAATACTTTTGATTATTTAAGAATAAACTCAATCTTGTTTATGCTAAATGTGATTTAGTTGTTAAAATAAGGAGGAAATTTTTGATAATTGGAGTTAACCGCAAATACTTGTATTATATGTGCATTGTGGAACATTAAGTAATCCATTTAACACGAATAATTAATGTGGAATAATTCATAAGAAAACCACAAAGCATTGATTAGTATAAGATGAAGTGATTTAACCACTTTTTAGCAACACTGCAAAAAATTTACATGTGCGTAACAACAAATAGCAATAATGAGCAAATAGATATAAAGTTCCAACTTTAAATGAGTTAGTGATTAATTCATATTTATATACATTATTATCAACAAGAACGCTAATAATGTGACTATAAATGTATTTTAATCCTTTTACTAGTATTGTCGGACTATAGTGATGATAGATGATGATGTAACTCAACCTTTACTTACTTATAAACGAATAAGCGTCTCGTAAAACCTCATTTTTGATTTTGTATTTATTACAATGTAAACATTTTTTTTAACCTTATATACTTAAACTCAAGGATTATAAATGTTGAAGTTTTAATAAACCCAACCAGCATGGATTTGTTCTTTTTTATTTTGTACTGCTTAATTTTAAACCTCTCCTATATAAATTCTATTTATTTCATTTATCAATGATTAACTTAATTGATTTGTAATTTTTCAATTGTTTCAAAAATGAGAAATAATCCTATCACTGAAAGTACATTTTATATTCATTGTATGTCACACCATTATCTATATTTTTATAGCAAACAATACAATGGTTAATATAGAATAACTGCTTCCGAAAAAATTACAGTGAATATTGTAAAAAAAATGTCCCATATTGTTAACTTACTGTATTATTTCGTCTCGATTAACTGTGATTATTCCAATAAAAGAAGTGAGGAAGTGAAAAACATAATGTGTTTGCATATTTTGTAGTCCATCGAAGTCCATCGAAGGCAAAAAGGATTGTTAAATATATATAATCACCAGTTTCATATTCATCCTATTGAGCTGTTAGCATTGTTTATATTTTATTCCATCATTTAATCAGACAAGGCCATCGATTCTTCATTTGTAAAATTGAATGCCCTTCAGTTTGAGTTCGTAATCATCAGCCAACGGAGCAACACACTCATACTTGTAATTCCATAAGAATATTCCGCCTCTACCTTACCCAACAACAACACAGCTTGTCCAACACACACGCCCATTCAGATTCATAATCATTGCTTACTTGCTTAAGTTTACATCTCTAAAATATATTAAGGTATATTCATGTGCTGAGCTTCATTTCATTCTGTGACTCGATGAGGATGCGAGAAGAACGAAGAGGAAATGAAAGATCGGAAATCAATTCACAAGACTCCGGAAATGATCAGTTATGATAATAATGTTGAATGGAGAGTCTCCAGTTGTTGGAAGCCGCCAATAACCTCCGAAGAGAAAAGGAAGTGCCTTTTGTCCATGATCAATTCTTTATCATACCTTTCCATACATTCAATTCCGTTCCGTGCCTCTCAACACCTGACCTACTTTACTACAATTTCCTTTTCCATGTCCACACTGACCTGCCATGTCCACGACAATGAGTCCTTCATATTCTAACAATTCTATACAATTACGATTAACTTTTCCATTCTCGTGTCAGACCTGGTCAACAACGGAATTTACTTTTATTTACAATTGAACTTTTTACAGCTGTAAACTCCAATGACTAAAATCCCAAT
Organism: Neelides sp. FZ-2019; assembly: GCA_009869795.1. Lineage (NCBI taxonomy): Eukaryota > Metazoa > Arthropoda > Collembola > Neelipleona > Neelidae > Neelides > Neelides sp. FZ-2019. The sequence goes on from VJMY01000256.1 coordinate 14,971, forward strand.
TCTGACCATGCATTCTTAACAATTTGTACTATTTCTTACTCCCTTCTCTTTTCCCTTTCAACTTTTACTTGACTTTCTTGTTATTTGAAAATTTGCATGCGAGGAAAGTCTTCAAACATTTGTGTAAACTTTTGCAAATTACGTCCTTTGACTTTACATTACATAAAAATTACATTTTATGAGTTAAATGAGAGTATAAAAAGAGATTCAAAGTTGATTAATACTGTGAATATTATGACATGAGTATATAAAGTATAGAAGAGAATAATAACCTCGCAGAATTAGAAAATTAGGATATACAGCTATGAATGGCGAGGGCGAGGCCTTTAAACTTTAGAGTTTATTCCTAGGGCGTATTGCATATTTCATCGAGTGTAAAACGAACATGGTCTTCATGATTTATAGTGAAGGAGTTAACAGTAGTATAAAAAAGTTACGTCAATCAATTTGCTATAAACCGGATTAGTCTTCAATTTTCCAACTTCAAGATTGGTTCATGTTACGGGGAGGAATATGCAAGTAGGACATTCATGCGGGAGAAATATTCAAACTCATTTTGAAGTCAAAAGGCGAGCAAAGGCAAAATTATTTTCATTGGTAGCTTATGGGAAAAATCTGATACGACCATGTGGAATCAATCCAAATCTCATAAATGAATAAAAATAAGAGCAAAAGCCAAAATAATATTACCAAAAACTGTAGATGAAATAAGTGATGTAAGTATCATGCATTCAATCTGTTGACCATTGACGTAAGTTTAATATTCGTCAATCTTTTCATCCTCTATGATTAAAGCCGATACAATATAAAAAGAATCATTAGCCATTGCCGTTACACATGTTATTTCAAATTAAATTTTGCAGATAAACTTATTAAATCTATATCAGGTCACACTTCATGACATCATAATATATGATTCTGCATATAAAAATGGTAAAGTTCATAATTGAAATTGAAAGAATCATTTCTCATTTACTCAACCATGCACATGCAGCTATTTTGTGATTGAGTTCGTAATTGTCAAAATGTCAAATTACTTTATGTGTCAAGTTTTGCTCAAAAAATCGTGTAATGGCATATATGGGCGAAGTGTAGAATTTAAAAGCTTGATTATTATTGGCATAGAAGTCAAGCGAGGTCAAAGCGGTCGTGAAAGAAAGCGTTAAAAGTTTCCGGGATAAATTAAACTCCTGAGCTCCGAATGTCCCTTGGCTTGTTTGCACTTCGGCACCATTCAATTAACTTTTGGTCTTATGTAAAAGAATGAGAGAGATCTGGTGATGAGATTTCCCTGTGTTTGAATGAGAAATCCTTTCGTGGAGCCGCAGACAAGTTGGAGTCGCTCGTCGGGGAAAGTGATTGTCCTCTTATTCTCTCTGCAATCTGTATACTCACTTATGTACACGCCAACTCACTTTGACTTCTTTGCTTACTCAACAGAGACGAGTGACGTCCGTTGTAAGAATAACTATTATAGGGAAATATGCAAACTATTATATAAAAGTATTCATAATGTATAGAAGTACATGCATGTAGTGCTTTAATGCTTGAGTGGAGAGAGGCGGAAAGGAATGGATTAATGCCTAGGTGCGTCTCGTCTATTCTCCTAATCAACGCTTCATTTCATGTCTTCTCAGACTCCCGCAAATAGGAAAGAAACTCATGCAGTCAGAATTAGAATGAATCAGACATAATTTATTTTCTATTTACAGAGAGTCTCAATGCCACTTTCCTTCTTTGTTTGATGTCTGAAACTGATCTTTTTTGTAAGTAATTGATTACGTGTGTAAAAGTAAAAAAAATTGTTTTGGTCATAGAGAAGAGCAAACAGGAAAAGCAAAATCATAAAAATGAATTGCACAACTTTTTGATTCATTTATTCCTTAAATGAACTTAGATAAATACGTTACATGAAATTGATTGAAAAACAAGATAAAAAGTTATTCTCAAATAACATTTTTAATTGATTTAACCCTTTTAGCATTGAAACAAATCCGACAAACAAGAACAAGGCGCAATTTGTTAAATGTTTTTTTCAAGCATCTTTATATGATTATATATGGAATATATGTATGAATATTAAATGTAATTCACACGAGGATCAATTTTAAATTGACATTTGATTTGGACATTGCATTATATTAGCCATGTGGTGATGTGATGCAATATAAAGAATGTCTTATCAGAAAACACGTGCTTACAATTAAGAAACTTACTTTAATAGTATTCAATAATAAAGTTCAATTGATGAATTATGTGAAGGTTAGAATGTATGAACAAAGTCTTTCTTTCTGCGAGCAATGAGCCTATTTTAATGTAATAAATTTTTTAACTTAAAATGTGAGTATATAGACAGACTTAGTTCTTTGTGCCAGCAAAAGTTATCTAAATAAACAAGAAATAAATGAAGCATTTAAATTAAACGAACTTGTGATTAAACCTTGAAGAAAATCATTGAAAATATTCAAATTATTCTACTTCAAAGCTTCTTCATATTTGAACCACTGTTTGAAATCATGGATCAAATAATATTACCTATATTATTATTCCATTCCATGTTAAGTTTGGTAAGACATCTTGATTCGAAAGTTGGGATAATCACTCTGAGAAATGAACAAGGAAAAGCTTCCGAAGATTCAAATTTGAAGCATCCTTTTATTCTCATGCCTGAACTTTTTATAAACACACTTATCTGCGTTTTAATCATATTAGTATCATAGGGTGAATGAACACATTGCACAGAAGGGATTGCATTATATTTTCATGCAAGTTATTTTATCATATAATACAACTTAAAACCTACTATACATATTTAAAGGCCTGATATTATAGCATCAAACAATCAATTGAAGAGTATCATGCCAATCATTATAGAAAATTGAGGTAATTACTTATTACCTAAGTGTGTTATGATATTTGAACACATTAATTAGATTAATTACTTATATCAATAGTGTGATTCATATTCATAATTTTGTATTGTTGAAATTAACATACTATATTATGTATTATTTATAAATTTAGTAATGAATGGTTAAAATAATTTTTTATTCGCCATTAGATTTAATAGATATAATAAAGTCTAAAGAACTTGTGTATTTATCATGCTTTTATAATTTTTTTAAAAATCAAAAGCATCGTGAAGCATTATAGCACAATGATGAATCATCCTTATAAGTAATTCCAGGTTAAAAAATGAAATTAAGGGTAATAAATTTGAAGGGTGAGAAACTCTACCGGAAGGTCTTCTTTTTATTAAAATATTCAGGTCAATTACTAACTCGCTACCATTTACATTTGTTCAACAAATGTTATTATATAGATGATTCACAAGAATAAGTAAATTGAAGGAAGTTCGGAAGAAAAACATGTAAAAGGTTTAATTAATTCAGCCTTTTCCTCAGAATAATCTCATTTAAATATCTCTTTAAGCTACCGCTTGTTCATCTTATTATGTAAGAAGATATTCTGAGAATCCGAAGTTGATATCAAGTTAATGATTAAGTTTAATGATATTTGAATAGGAGAGGAGAAATGTGCAGCGGAGTGGAAGCTCAAGAGAAAGACAATTGAGGTTCTCGGGTTGAAGCGACGCGCGACGTAGAAAGTTCTTCTTGGAATAAAAGAATCGGGTCAGGAAAGGCTCAAACCTTATCATTAAAAATGAAATGAATGGAACTGGGAAACTGTCAAGTTGACTCATTTCGGTCGAGGCGAAGTCGACCAAGAATTCTCCACACATCAAACCCTGTCTTTCTTCTTCAACCAACATTGAGAGGGACATTGAGATAAAAACAACAACGTTGCTGTCGTTCTACGCCCCAATTATTTCACTCTCTTTCCCCAGTCTACTAGATATATATATTGAGGTTTATTTTCTTTATAAATATTTAAAATGGTTGGGTTTCAAATGTCCTTTCAAGAGATCATTTATAAGATTCTGTGAATTCTTTTAGAGGGAAATCCGAAATACTCTTCTTTCCCTTATACATAGTACAAATTAAAATATTTATATTCAATGAAATTTTCTGAATTGCATAATTGCATTACTAACTGCATTTTACATTACTTTACATTGCATTTTATGAATCGATTTCTATGCTCAAATCAAATTAGTTAAACATGAAATAGAAGAAAAAGAATCTTAATAATTACATAAAAATTATTCAATTTACGGAATAAAAATGATTTTCAATGGTGTCTCCGCTCGTTCATCATGAACTCATCATTTATTTATGTGTTTGAACTTTTCTCACCTTGTTCTCTATATCTATACTATCAAATCAAAGGTTTATGAAATATCTTTGATTTCATGTTTCCTTCACATGTCCATTTCAAAATAATTCGACCATTTGTTCATTGACTTAAAAACGGTATAAGTTTCATCCAAACTGGAATGAGTCGATGGCCGAGGATGAGAAAAATAGAAATGATCTCACTAGCAATTGCAATTCCAGAACTCTCAACATGACTTTCCTGACATCCAATATTGATTTGTAGTTTAATGACTCGTCCTCGTTTTCATTGACCTCACCATTGACTTGTATGCGGAAAAGGTGTACATCATTTAAAAATATTAATTATAAGACCCACCTGCTCCCATCACTCACTTTAAAAACTTTAATGATCATTTTGCTATGCTAGACAAACCGGGGTCTGATGAAGCAAACGGAAAGATAAAGAATCTCCTCTGGTCATTTATTCCTACATTATTCGCATTATAAGTAAATGCGTAGGTATCTCTTGAATGCTTTTAAACCCTTGTAAACAGCATTAATGATTCCTTTAGACCAAAACTTCATAATATACTATATACCTTTGTGATCGCCTACTCATTTTCACTTCCATTTGTGCATCTCAATGAGGTGATTTAATTGGCGAGACGATTGAGAGCAAACTATTTGTGACACTAAGAAGGAGGCAAAGAGGAGTGCGGAATAAATAATGAGTAGTCGCTTAAAGGTAGGTAAGAAGGAGTATCTTTAAGGCATTAATATCTTTATGATACTTTCCATTCAAGTTTTCTGTGAATCATTCCAATTACGTAGGTTGCAAAAATAATGGAAAGGCGTGTATGGGCATACATAATTTGAAGCGGCTAATTAAAACTGCTCTCATTTTTAAATTTTAATTATTTGAACCAAAACAAGTTTGTTTTGCATGATTAATAATCATTGATTATTAATTAAATCATAAAATCAAGTAGTAATAGAAAAATCAAATGTTTTTAAACTAAACTCTCCAACGTCGATTTAAAATAATCGATGACGATCTTTTAGTTTTTCCATATGACTCTCTAAATCTCGAATGTGGTACAAATTGATTTAGAACACATTATCCAATCTATTAGCATTAAACCCACATACCCACATGAAACCATATCATACCATTAACATATCATAGTATTGCATTTAGTGGAAAAAATTCAAGAATTAGCAGAAATAGTTAAATGTAAAAACTTAAAAAGAGTTTGATATGACTTCACAAATCATTTACAAGTCTCAATCAGTCTGAAAGAATTAGGATTTGGAACTTAAAAGCAAAAATACATCTTGTTAAAAATGATGCAAATGAAATGTAAAAAATGAGGGTATGAAGGCAAAAATAAAGAATGAATGAAATAAAATCAATATGTATTAAACGATTTTAAGGAATTTGAGAATGATTAAGGAGTCGCGTATGAAATGTGGTATTTGACATATAAATCGGTTTAGTGGCTCCTTCCTTATTATTCATACTGGCGGAAGAAGTTGACTCTGTGTCATTGGAATGATAAGAGGGAATTTATCCAAAAATCCCATTTAAATGATATTGATCCTCTTGAGAATGTAGGTCTGATTTAATGGGCGCCCGTATATAAAATACTTTATGTGCTTCAGTTCTGTCCAGAATCTGATTATAAATGCATTATAGTATATAAAAACTATATTTGCATAAGTGCTAGTAGTCCCTATATAATATAATACTATTTTACATACATAGAGCTATGTAGAATAGCTCTATTTTATGTTGCATATCTTAATCATTTATATGCGGAAAACCTTTTTATATTGGATTAATAGATTATACACAAGGGAAAAGATTCGTCAAGGGTTCAAAAATAAACTGTTGAGTAAGGATGAAGGAATAAAAAATGAGAGTGAGAGTGAAGATGAAATATCATCGTGCTTATGAAGAATCTTATAACCTTATAGCTTTTTAAGTTTATATCTTTAAAACCAGTAGGTTACTCCCTTTTAGTAAATGGGACATGACCAACCGAATCAAGCTCTGCTTATTACACTCATTTGCGCTATCTTTAAATAAGAAAAACGAGACAAACTTCGGAATCATCTGGATTATCAATCTGTCTGTAAAAATATTATTGTGTGACAATTTTTTTTCTCAAATCCCTTTTTAATGTTTCTGTTTAAAACAAATAATAGCGAGATATTAGAAAAATGAAATTCTGTGAAGAGTAAAATTTTCTTTACTAGTTTACTACTTAACTAACAGTCTTACAACCTTGTTTGGTGCAATATTTTAGCTAAAATAATGATTTCCCAATTATCTTTGTCACTAAAATTGATTATAGTGCATGGTGGGATTTTATCATAATTGAAAGATTTTTATTATTACTGTCTTGGTATTTACTAACTTCATTTACTTCCAGTCAACAGATTTTCTCCGAGTTTGTAAATAGATAGGATAAGCGAGGCCTAGATTTTTATAAAGTCTAGTTAAAGAATTCGAATAGAAAGTAGGATGTAAGACTTAAATATAGAATTAGCAACCATCCGTGTCTATTATTGAGTGTGGATATGTTCATTTCAATTTCTTTGTTTCTCTTTGGATCTTTGGAAGTTTTGGAAGTGAGTGAAGGAACGCAGTGAAATAACTCAGCTTCTCTCGTCAATGCTCCTCGTTTAACCTTAATGGATCTCCGACACAACTCATCACCACATTCGTCTCTCTTCGCTCCAAATGCCAAAATTGACGGGAGAAAACTAAATCACTTTTATTTATCTTTTTTAGAAACGAAGAAGAGGTCGTTCGTCTTTGACACTATTTAAAAATGATGAATTCCTCATTTTAGTCATTTTAATAAAATTACACTTTAATAAACCTTCAATCTCACACTAAAACTTGTATTTTACATTTTATCAATATATTATAGTAAAATTATAGTTAATAATTATAGCTTCGTTAATGATATAACTTAAATAAAATAATGAGGAAATGACATGAGGATTAAAAGAAGAAAGCCCCCATTCAAATCATGCATCAATTGACAATTTGACAATAGTGTCAAATAATTGAATATTTAAGGCACCCATTAAACAGGCCATCCAAAATTTAAAGTATCATCCACATGATTTAATTCCAAATTATTAAAAGTCCCATCCAAAAATATTTTTATACTATCCAAATAAAATGAAAGTATGACGCTTATGATGTTCATTTTATTTATTACTATTAACTATAAAATAAAATTATTTAAAAATATTTCTATTTTATACTTTATTTGCTTAAATAAAGCGAGCGGCGCTAAGGTTTATGAACAGGAGCATATATTCGTTTTATTTGGATGGGACTTTTAATAATTTTGGAATTAAATCATATGGATGATATTTTAAATAAATTTGAATGACCCGTTTAATATATTCCAATATTTAATCATCAAATCATAATAATATGACCAATTCACAGTGCTGTTAGGTATTTATTTGCTATTTAGCTTTTCAGCTAAATAATTGGCCAAAGTTCAACTTTTCCCCAAATACTTACAGTTGTGCTGTTTGCTCACACCTTAGAGATATTATTGTAGGAAAATTAAATCTCAACATTCATTTCAGAAAATTCAGAATATTTCGGTGGTTGGTGAACAACTTTAAACTCTAAACTTTAATCTTTATGTCTGAATAAGTAAATTAAATTTGTTAATTAAAGATACAGATCCATAAAGAGAGCAAAATGTCTGGAAGTCGTTTGAGCAAAATTGGAACAATTTATTCGAGGTAAGTCAAAATTCCTTTTTGTTACAATTTATTAAAAGTAAGAATAAATAAAGCTCATTTCATCTAATTCATACGTAATTAAAAGTTTATTTCAACAACCATTATTTTACTATAGAATAACTGGACTTTTAAGGACCGGCACTTTAAAATACGAAGACAGACCAATTTGGTATGATGTCTACCGTGTATTTCCACCCAAACTCGAGCCTTATTATGATCGACCTCCGGAAATTACGCCCGAAATTCCCAAAATATTTTACAAAGAAGATTTTCAAAGGGCAGCAGATATGAAAAAGCAAGAGAAAAAAGAGATTCATAAATTACTATCTTAACTCTTATCCCAATTTACAAAATACACCTTTTTGCTTTTTCCGACGGTTTTTATCATTTATAATTGATTCAATTACTGGAATTATAAATGCCAATCGTAAAACTACAAGTTACAAAGAGTATGGATGTATCTTGTTTAGTCATATTTCTATTTCTATTATAGTAATTATTAAAACCGCTTACATTTTTTATTAGTAAAACTTATTGTTAATTTGTTTCAATGAAGCAATAAAATCTTAATTATGATATGATTCTTTATTTGTGCATTAATAGAGAATGAATAGCACCTTAACTTTTTAGTATATTGTAATTAAGCCTTTCTAAAATTCTAAACTCTTGAATGTCTCATCAGCATTTCATATTCTTTCATTTCAAAATCTTCACATGCTCGTGTTATATAGGGTTTAGGGGTAACATGATAAATTAATAGTAGCTCTTACCATTTGCTGATGTGCTGTGAGTTCTATTTAAATTCTAATGCAGTGGTGAATCCTGAATGCATGTTTTCGTTGTTCGTTTTCGTATTTTTGAAATTCTGAAGGATTTTTTTTACTGAAGAAGATTTAATGGTTCCAATTTCATTTTCTTGAAAGAAAAAATAAAGAAGTAAAATTCTTAAGGCGCCCACATCAAGGTGAGTTTCTAAAAATCTTTTATAAGAATAAACCCCAAAATATAAAAAAAATTGTCATCAGTAGGATGGATTTACCACGTGGATATACTAACTTTGAAGATTACGCTACCGACGTCGTAGAACTCTTGAAAGGCTTTTCATGGGTTTTCAATTTCAAAATGATTGAAATTTTGAAAATCGAGAACATCTCTAAAATTCCCCCTGACGTAATGGAGTCATTTAATGAGTTCAGGAATGATGAATTTCACGACTTTTTGCATCATCCAGAATCATTCATCATCACTAGCAATGTATGACCGGTCTCATATTTAAATGATAAAAAACAGTTATTTCATAGATCCACTCGATTGCTAATAGTAGTTTTATTAGAAATGATTAGAATTCATATTTGATTTATTATAGAAATCCATTAACGAGAGTCTCAAATCATTCATTGAACGGTGCCTCAAATTGAGATGTATGATTGATGACAAAGCTTTTGAAAATATGGATCATTTATTAAGAGGAGATTTGAAGCTTGTTCCTAAAAAATGGTCCATCAAAAAGTTTCAAGAAGTCAATTGCTTTGCTCACTTTGTTGGGGAGAAATGTAAAGAAAGAAAGTCTGAAATTGTCATTGATATTGGAGCTGGCTTAGTAAGTTTTATTTTCTTGTTCTCTTTTGAAAAATGGAAGATTTTTTCTAAATATTCAGTATATTCCCAATTAAAGAAGATCAAAGATGAAATATAAGAATTGTAGAATATGGTTTTTATTTTAGGGATATCTCTCGCAAAAACTGTCGAGTGACTATGACCTTTCCGTGGTTGCTGTTGAGGGAGAAAAGGACCGCGTATCATCTGGAGAGAAATTAAACTCTTCTCTGGCTTCTGATACCAAAGCGGTCGTTTTTGCCAACTTAAAGCTAAACAAACAAATTGGAGAGCAATTAGAACCTTTTATTGTTCAATCAGACAATGTGAGCATTGTGGGCCTTCATGCTTGTGGAGATTTGACCCCTTGGACTCTTAAAGCTTTCACGAGTTCTCCAAAGTTCAAAACACTTTCGATTATTTCTTGTTGTTATCATAAAATGGTCTTAAATGAGCACAATTTTCCTTTGAGCCTCTCACTCCAACAGATTTTAAAAGATCAGTCATATTTAAACACGTATTTTTTTCGATTGGCATCTCAAAGCTCCGGTGAATCCCATTTCCGACAAAATATTGACAATGAAACAAAAAGAGTCTTCTTTCGGGCCATTTTAGAACTTTACGCATCTAATGGTATAGAAAATTATAGATTTACTTTGAACAATTTAGTAATGATAAATAGTCAATTTTAAATTCGATCGAATATTTGCAAATACATAGCACAAATAATGATGGATTGTAAAATTGTAATTTACTTATGTTGAAACAGAAAACTATGAAATTAAAAAATTAAAACGAGGAACTGTAAAAGGAGAATTGAAGAACTTTGAAACTTACATAGAAAACAGCTTGGGAGGAAATGGATCATTTTATTTTGAAGGATGTTGCAAAAGCTTTAGTGAAATTAATCATGAACTTATTAACCTTTATTCCAATGTAATTAAGATAATCATACACACTTTAACTTTACCATTTTAATCTACGATTTAATGTTTATTTATGTTAAAATGGAATTTATTTGGCAGAGTGAGCATTACTATAAAGCTATATCAGGATTGATTGCATTGCAAGGGATGCTTCAGAGCATTTCAGAAGATTTTATTCTTTTTGATCGTTTACAATTCCTGAAAGAAAGTCCCAATGTTCAAAATGCTCAATTAATCAGGGTGATTCCAAAGGAAGTGTCTCCACGTGGTATAGTCATCCATGCACAAAAATAATGTAATATGTTCAATTCTTAGAAAAGATTATAGTTTAATGATATTACCAACTCTCATTTTATACTTCAATATTCTTATAAATATCATTTATTTCAGGGAATCAAACTGGAGTAATTTAATGAATAAAATTTTGAGCAATTTTATTCTCCGATTAGTTAGCAGAACAAACTCAACATCTTTGATTAATAAAAGACGATCAAGTTCCTTGAACAATTTGTTGTTAGAAATGCAAAGGGAACACATTCCGGTTTTGAAGGCAATCAGAAAGAAGAAGAAGGAGCAAGAGTTTAAGTCCAACTTTCCAGCTTCTCATATAAGCCTCCAAGTCATTGGAAATGGTTCATTGGGAGCGCCCAAATCAGTCTATGTTTTCACAGACCAAAAAAGGTAATTAATACCCATTTTTAAATAGTAATTTATAAAATGACTTTGCTTGAAAATAAAAGCTTATTGTGATAAAATATATAATAAATTATTCATTAATTTCCAGGTATATCTTCAATTGTGGCGAGGGAACACAAAGACTCGCTCAAGAGCACAGATTTCGGTTATCGAAATTTGATAATTTGTTCATTACGAGCAAAAGTTGGGAAAATATTGGTGGAATCCCTGGTCTTGCTTTAACAATTCAAGATATTGGAATTCCGGAAATTAGTTTACACGGAACTCCTGAGCTTGTGAGTTGTCTTTTACTTAATTTTGCACTAAATTTCAAGAACTAGCTAGAATATTTTTTTAACATTAAAGTACTCTATATAAGTATATCGAAAACATAAATGAATTTAATATATTTTCAAGGATGTACTGTTTGAAGCAACGAAAAGATTTTGTGTTCTCAATGAGCTCAGATTTGTTACTGTCGATTGCGTGAACAATGCCTACTATGAAGACAATTTATTCAGGATTGAATATGTAATTGTTCATCAAGCGAAGTCAAACGACAGTTCATCAGAGAGCAGCGAAGGGAGCATCATGGAGGATGAAGTTACCGACTATTATTCATACAAGCCAATTGGAAATAAAAGAACATTTGACAACAATAATGAATCAAATTCAAGTAATTATTCAATTTAATATCTTTATTTATATATTTTTCTTGAAAGAATAAATATTATTCAAACTTTAATAGTTATGAAACTCACTAGTTTTTTTTATTTGGGGAATATAGGAAAACTTAAGAAAGAAGGGCCAGTGTCAGAGAATAAAGTCGAAAGAAACGAGTCTCATTTTAAGGAGCCTCTCAATCTTGTATTTTCTTATATTTGCCGACCAAAGGTTAAACAAGGAACACTTTTAATTGAAAAATGCGTTGAGCTTGGAGTTCCAAAGGGCCCATTACTTGGAAAGTTGAAAGCCGGTGAGGATATAACGCTTGAGAATGGAAAAATCATTAAAGCCTCAGATGTCAAATCTCCTGATACGCCTGGACCTGTTTTTATAGGTCAGCATTTCATATTTTCATATTTAAAATATGAAATCAATTATTTATCTAATACATAATTTATTCTATCCATTCATTTTAACGTATTTTAGTATTTTCCAAAATGAATGAACTTTAAAATAATGTTTAATTTTCATTAATTTTGAAATTTTATTTCAGTGGTGGATTGTCCAAGTGAAGATTATTTGGACTCGATTAGTAGAAAATGAGAAATTGAGCATATTTCACACAGGAAATACGATTGATACGAGAGCCGAGGTCATCATTCACTTTACATGTGCAGAGATCCTGCGTCATCCAAAATATATTTCATGGATGAACAAATTCCCTGAAGAGACGAACCACTTAATCCTCAATAAAATGTGCAGTGGAATGGGAAGCCATGGAGTTCATCGAATGCAAGCTCAGCTCAACCTCATTGATCAAAATTTATTCCCTCATCTTGGAGAAATGAATTGTGACCACGAGGGCCTCGAGTCTTCTGCTCCCAATTATGAAGAACTTGCGAGTGTTAAAGGGAAAATCATTTATGGGAAAACTCTTTTAAAATATCACATTCGACCGGAAATTTCATCCGACTTTTCATCTTCGATTCAACTCAATTATCCTGAATATGTGAAAGAAATCAACACAATTCCAGAATTCCAAGAAGCAAATCTTGAGCTTCAGACCCGATTGGCTCAGCTAACGGAACTTAGCGATGAAAGGAAGGATTATCCAAATGTTTTGTTCTTAGGAACAGGATCTTCTATTCCTAACAAAACCCGAAACACGAGTGGAATTCTTTTACAAATAACAAAAGACACGAATTTCGTTCTTGATTGCGGAGAAGGAACAATTGGCCAAATCATTCGATTTTACGGGAAAGACTCTGATGTGATTTTGAGCCAATTGAAAGGAATCTACGTTTCGCATCTTCATGCTGATCATCACATTGGGCTCATTGGGCTTCTTCAAGGAAGGGCCAATGCGCTGGAACGTCTCGGCCTTCCTCAGACGCCGCTGTTCTTGATTGCGCCAGAGCAAATTCAATTCTGGCTCAATATTTATCATAAATATTTTGAGAAAATCAAACATCATTTTCGACTCCTTCCGAATGTCAAACTTCTCATGAACCAAGGGACGTTTGATTGGAAGGAAGAAGCATTGAGTGCATTGTCATTGAAGGACATTCAAACAACGAGGGTCAAACATTGCCCGAATTCCTTTGGAGTTGCAGTGATGGGAGAGGAATGGAAGATTACGTATTCAGGTGACACGATGCCTTCAGAGAACCTTGTCAAGTTGGGAAAAAATTCTGATCTTCTTATCCACGAAGCAACTTTGGAGGATGAAATGACATTTTAACGTATTTTAGTATTTTCCAAAATGAATGAACTTTAAAATAATGTTTAATTTTCATTAATTTTGAAATTTTATTTCAGTGGTGGATTGTCCAAGTGAAGATTATTTGGACTCGAACGTATTCAGGTGACACGATGCCTTCAGAGAACCTTGTCAAGTTGGGAAAAAATTCTGATCTTCTTATCCACGAAGCAACTTTGGAGGATGAAATGATGGATGAGGCGCGAGTCAAAATGCACTCAACGACTTCCCAAGCGATCCAAGTTGGGAAAGAGATGGAGGCCCAATTTACCCTTTTAACTCATTTTAGTCAGAGATATTCAAAGATTCCTAAAATTCTTGATGAGTTTGAACAGAATGTTGGAGTGGCTTTTGATAATATGAAAGTAATTTGTCAATTTTAATAATTAAATTAGAATTTAATATTATAATTATAAAATATTTTTAAAAATGAAAATGGTTTAAGTTTTAATTTTTTAATTTTGTTTTTCAGGTTCGTCTGTGCGATTTGTCAAAATTACCTTTAATCTATTCAATTCTTAAAATAATGTTTATAGAACAATTTGAAAGTTTGGAACAGAAGACTATGAACAGACAAAGACGAAAAGAAAGAGACATTAAGAGAGAAATGGAAATTACGAGTAAATTTAAAGCCGAATCAAAAGCACAATGAGTTTTATTTAATTCATTATAAATACTATTAGGAATTTATTACATTTGTTATTAATTATTTTTTATTGAACTAGATACAGTTTATTGAAACTTGTTATAAAAATGGTATCAAATGTTATCAAAAATTAAAAAATAAATTCGATTCGTTTGTAATTTTCTAAAAAGTACAAAAAATATTCGTAAAGAGAAAAGATTTTTTAATCACTTTCTTCATCGCTGCTCACATCATCCTTTTTCTTCTTTGATTTCGAGACTTTTTTCCCTTTGTTTGATTTAGCAAATGGGCAGATCTTTTGATTGAGACATTCTGAGCATTTGGGCTTAACTGGGGCACAAATTGTTTGTCCAAACCCAACGAGAAGAACATTGAATTCCTGCCATATTTCTTTAGGGAGCCAAGACTCGAGAGCTTCTCTTGTCTTTTCTGGAGTCTTCGTCTCTTTTCCACCCGTCCACTTCAAACGATTGGATATCCGGTGAACATGTGTGTCAACGCCTGGAATTTATTTTGAAATTCATATATAAATTCATTCATATTTGTTAATTTAATTAAATGGTTAATTTATATTTATCAATATAATTAATATTTGAAATAAATAAATACCGATGCCGGCATTAAGGCCAAAAGCCACATTTAAACAAATGTATCCCATTTTTTGGCCGACTCCTGGAAGAGAACAGAGCCCTTCAATCGTTGACGGAATGTCATCCTCGTACTTTTCACGAAGAATGTTTGCAGTCTTTTTAATATACATGGCTTTTTTCTTCCAGAAGCCCACCGGCTTGATGAGTTCTCCGAGTTCTTTCTCCTCCATATCAATTATCTTTTGAAGTGTCAACTTTTCTCTTCCTCCCTTAAGTCTCTCCATTGCCGCAAATGTGACTTGGTCTTTCGTTTGACTTGAGAGCATAAGAGAGAGCAATGTTTGAAAGCGCCGAACCTTAAAAATTAAAACAATTTACTAAGTAAAATATAATTTTTTTTTTTAGATTAATTAAAGGTATAAAACTGAGATGTCAATATAAATGCTCTGATTGCTTATACCCAGGACCCAATTTTTAATAGATTGGTACCTTAGGCTCAACATCATCTTCCATTGTCCTTTCGCAACCCTGAAATACAAAAATTTTTAAAAATAATTAATATCATTGTTACATATAAACTAACATTATATTTATTATTTGGGATAATGAAAACCATTGTATCAACAGGTGCAGGGAATTCACTTCTCATCTTTTTGATATTTTCATAAATGAGTTTCCAATCATTAACCGGCTCCCACTTAATATTCTCTGAACTTTCGACGTTAGAAGTGATAGGGTTGATGGAATCAGATTCTAATTCAATTTTTATACCCTTTTTTGAACGTGACATACTTGAAATAGGACTGATTGTCACAAGTTTAACTAAATTACAAACACTCTTCCTCATATATTAGCCTTAAAATTCAATTAACAAAGATTTACAAACATTTGTAAGAGAACCATAAAATGAAAAACGAATGTTTTTGTTTATTTAATACGAAATCACGCGGTTTAAATTCGAAAACATTGTGCTTTTAGAATCAAGGAACATTGGATTGTCGCCTATCTTCGCCAACTATATCAACATTCATTTAACGGTCATAACACATTAATTAAGACTCTTAACTAATGAAACCAGTGACCATGAATGATGTAATGGCAAAGGGAAGTAGTGTAGTACTTAACTTACTTAGTAAGTGATGATTTCCTGGAAAGATAATCAACAATTACATTTTACTGAATGCAAAATAAAGCAAAAGAGAGCAATATACAGTCAGGCATGAAAGTTAATTTTACTACAGCCCTTAAGTATTATAAATTACAATGATAAAATGTATTATCATTATAATGTATTTAGGTATTATCAGCATAGAAAAACAAAATTTTCAGCGCACTCATGTACCACTCAATCATGAAAAGAGGGTAAATGTGAGGTTTATTAAGAAAAAATGCTGATGCAATATGGGTCATAGATTGATAAACAATTAATTGAAACCCATTCATGTCTGATCATGGTGGCGATGAAGGGCTCGATCCGCTCGATGCAAGACCAATAAAACGTAATAGGCGCGCAATCCTTACGAATCTATTGCGAACAAGGCTCATGACCTCAAGTGAACTCTGGATGGAAGGAGGGAAAGGACGACAGGGAAATGTTTTAGAAAGCACATCTGCACAAAGGCTTTTCTTGCTTTCTTCCCTGGCTTCGGTGTAACTGCGGCATGTTTTTTCTTGATGGACTTCCCCTATATTCGCAATCAGTCGCCTACGCTCAATCAGCGTTCTTCGTCTCGTGACCTTTCACATCTCCCTAAATTATTTGAGTCTCTTCAGAGATCTCTTTTTATAACCCGAATTTCCCTCTGGTTGTCGGATTACCCGGTATGCGGGTAGCATTTTGTAAATTTTAAAGATCTTCAGTCTTTGAAAGTTAACCTTGTCGGAGTTCGACCGAAGTTCGTCGAGGTTTTAATTTTACCTTTATTACGTAAGTGCCTCATTATATTTTCCAATTTATTGAGTAATTACGCTATTCGTAATTGAGTAATTGAATAAGCTAGTTATCTCATGGGGGTGAATACATTACAATAAACGGTTTGTTGAACATTTTATTCATACTTTAATTCAAAGAAGTTTTTCTTTCATCATCTCGCCCCATCAATCATTACCAATTAATTGGTCTTTGACATTACACATGTGGTCCATAGACTGGAGTCAAGTTAGCATTATTTCGCTAAAATGGAATAAATATTTAATTTTTTTAATTAATTGGACAGGAGTTCAATCCACGTTATTCAAAATGAACTTTCCATCTGGGGCGTTCACTAATTTGCTGAAGCCATTTACCATGTTCCAAACATTTTGGAAATCTATGAAATGTCAAGCAAATATGGAGGAAAACAGCGAAGAAAACCGTTTTGGACTTGAAGTCATTTTCTTCAGCAGTGCAAGCGACTCACCTGAGAACACCAACTACAAATACAAAGGTACTATAAAAATCTTGAAACTACTGGCACTGCACAGACTTTAAGGAAAAGCAACATCTATAGTTTATCATAATTGTAATTCATTTCAGTCGGTTCGAGTGTGAAACCCAGATTGATTCGTCCTGGAAAGATAAGCGTTGAACTTAAATCAAGTTATTTTGAAGCGGATACTGATGCGGGAGAAGAGGAACAATTGATCAAAGATCATGATTATGACGGAGAAGAATTTCTTCTTCAATTCGCATGCAAGTATGAAATAAAATTACTTTGACATAAATGTAAAACCTGTATTCTTAAAATATTCATCTATCGATTTTTAGCAAGCTTTTAATTTATTATTTAATAATTTTTTAATTTTATCCAGATTCAAGCCAGACATAAAAATAGAACGCGGGACGTTTGGAAAAGTTGTTGTGAAACGTGACAAACTTTTATTGTTCGAGTTTAATATCCAAAAGGCAATGCAACATCTATTCACCTATATAAAACAGTTAAAACACAGCTCAACTTCATAAATACAGCGAAATATATTAAAAATTCTATTTAACCAAAATCATACAAATTGTTAAATTTCTTTTCAGTCTGGATACGAGGGCTTATCAAATGTTGATGATCCAAGTGAATCTTGGTCTGCATTGGCGATTCATGAGCTGGCTGGAAATCTTTCCCTGAACGAAGGAAAAAACTGGAAGCAATTGGCCAAAGCACTTGGATTTACAAAAAATGAAATTAAGAGCACGTTTAAGGTACACATTTGATTTATAAGTACCAGTTTGCTATATTAAATTACAGAGTATATCAGTTTTTTGACAATATGGTATAATACTGGTATAATACAATGTTGATAAAGTATTATTTCTTATTTGATAGAATTCGCCTGATCGGTTCAGTGCAATGAGGCTCATTTATCAAGCACGTGGAGGAACGGCCAATGAGTTTGTCCGAGCCTTATTCACGGTTCATCGACAGATAAGAGAAAATGTGACTTTGGAGAACAAAACACCGCAGAAGAAACGGTCCAAAGCTCCTTTCGGTGTGAAATCTCCTTTGAACTTTGGCTACTTTGTCACTTCCTTTGATGACACGTCCGAGTCCTCCACTCCAATTCCTTCGACTGGTACAAACAGATTTTTTCTAAGCTCAATATTCATATTTAATTACAATTGGAGAATTAATGAAGTCATAAAGATGCATTAAGCACATTTTTGTTTTAGTTCAACTTAAAATAAGTAGCGCTGTAAGAGCTGTAGGGGTTTAAATATCCTTTTAACATTCAGTCATTTCGTGGTTTCGTGGATTGCGAATTTGGTAAGCGTAACGCAATAGGTTGCATAACTAATTGGGATTTTCAATCTTCCAGACTCTGAGCTTTCACAAGACATCGTCATTGTTCCGAAGAAGTCAAGAAAACGACTTCTGCTAAAGCCACTGAGGAAGACTGTGAAAAGACAAAGAATGGCATCTGTGGATTCTGCGACAACGGAAATCATTGCCCATCCGCTCAATAAAAATTCCTTTGTCGTTCACACGGATGAGTCTTCAAATGAATCTGATAGGTTCAGGTAATTTAAACGGCTCTTATTATTTAATATGTTTAATGTAATTGTGAAATTAAAATTGAGAATTAAAGATAATTAAACTTTATTTATATTTTTATGTGATAGGAACGATGCTACACGTCTGGAACAGTCGTTCTTATGGGAAATCTCAAGTCAGATTGGTGATGGCTGGCGTCCGCTTGGAAGAACTTTGGGGATTAACGAGAGTACGCTAATTGACATTGACCATTCCAACAAAGGAGTCGGATTCAGAGAATGTGCTTTTCAAATGCTCAACGGGTGGAAACAGAAGTTTCCGAAACATTGTACATTTGGAAATCTTTACTTGGCTCTTTGCAAAGAAAACATGAATTTAGTCGCGAAAAAGATGATCTATGTTCGAAGAAACGAAGGCCCCTGACAATTCAACTTCCTGAGTGAATAATGTGTCAATATTCTTTTATCATTTCTTCTCTATTCTTCAAATAGCAGTATACAATTATGATATTATACTCAAAATTTTATGTTTTCAATTAATTACAATAATAATACGATCCGAATCATGTAATAATGCACAAGTTATATGTTGCTTGTAAAACAAAAATATTAATATTGTGACAGTTCAATATCTTTACATTATGTAATAATTTATGTTTCAAGGAATTTAATGATAAAGTTATCTAACTTATAATGAGATTTAGCTAAAATTGTTTAAAAATAATAATAGGGCATGCACCTGAGCACGAGCAGAACAATTTTATATTAGATTTATGCATTTGCAAATTAATTAAGTGTATGATTGATTGCACTGTAATTTAATGCTAATTATGTTTTAATTTAATGATGTAAGAATCAGAATGATCGATCTACTTCGAACGAGGTAACTAAATATAATTTAAATTACAGTTTTTAACCTAGATTATATTGTATTTAATATATTTACCCATAGATATGTAACAAATATTTTGTGTGTACTGTGTGTGTATGTGTGTGTGCATCAATTGGCTATGTACAAAAATTACATACTCCATACAATTAGATAAAAAAAACTTATAATATGCCAATTTCTCGTCTTTTGTCAATATTATTGCCATTATTTTGTTACAATATGATCAAATATTCATATAGAAACTAAATTAATTTAACCATGTAACACGAAACTAGTTTTTATGTCCAAGAAATAAAAATCATTTAAAATCATTTTAAGAATTTTAATACACAAAGATAGACAATTCATTCATAGCATAATTAGCAACAATTTAATTTACGTAACATAAAACATTAATTAATTATAATATGCAATTTAAGAATATTTCATTTTAACAACTTATAATCATTTGTTTATTATTTGTGTGGAAAAATGATTTAAATTTTTTTTAAAGTAAATATATATAAACACTTGTGAAATATTGTAATATTAAGTATTTAATTGATCCAGATTAAAATAAAAAGAATTAAAAATTTAATTAAATATTCAACATCATAGTTCATCATTGTGGGCATACAAGCAAAGTATTCACAATCACATGGACTCAAATAATTAAATATTCAAGTTTTATTATTGTACGAACCTACACACAGGCATTTACAGAATTTGTAATTTTCGCTTATAAAGCTCAAATACTCAAATGTAAAATAAACTTAAATAATTTAAAGCGCAAATCAATAAATCAGGGGCAATTATCTATCAATGTTCAGTATGAGTGAGTGAATGTACTACTTAAAATTTTAAACAAAAATCAAATGGTATTAAAATGAGAATACAAAAATCCATTAATTTTCTTATAAATTGCTTTGTATGCATAATTTGAAATTCGGATGAATAATTTTGAGAAACTCAATTTAAAGTAATGTATTTTTCAAAAGGCACAAATATAAATGAAACGAATCCAAAAGTTTCTCACTTGTCATTCAATTCTGTTTAGTATTAAAGGAGGGTCCGGCAGATTGATCAGGACTTTTTCCCAAGGGCTTTCCCCGTTGCTTCGACTTTCGCAGCCTTCAAGGCCTCTTTGGCCAGCTTCTCGTCCTCGCGCTTCTTAGCCGCCTCTTCCCTTTGCTTCCGCACCAGAGCCAGGCGGGCGAGGTCGGCACGAGCTTCATCCGTTTTCCCCTCAGCATGGAGCTTTTGATAGTGAGCCCGAGCTCGTTGCTTCTCAAGTTCCTCTCGTTCTCGTCGCGAAAGCTCCGGTTTCGTGTCACCCTTTTCACCTCCAGCTGGGCGAGCTGCCGGACCTGCTGCTCCGCCTTCACCTTCATCCTTTGGGATGGCCTTTGGGAGTTTCTTGACCTTCTTTTGAATACGATTCGGATTCTCAATCTCAATCAGGCCCTCGACTCCTTTGGATTTTTTCTACACAAGTACAATTGAAATATGAAAAGGTTTTTATCTAAATGGGACTAACTACAAGTGTATTTAACTAACTGAAATTTAGAATTAATTATTTATATTATAAGGAAATGTAGGCCCAGTTAAGCAGTTATTATGATGTCTTTACAATAATAACCAATACGCCTGTGCCACTCGAAACTTTCGACTACTCATTTACTTTTTTTATAAGATTAGATTATATAATGTTAATTTTACAATGATTATAATAAAAGTAGCTAAAATTAAAATAAAAGGTTTAGATATAAAAAAAAACTTTTTAGGAATTGATCATACATTTTCATCATCTTCACTCTCAGATCCAGATTCAGACTCTTCTGATCCAGACCCTTCTTTCTTTACTCCAGAAGCTCCTGCAACTTCATCTTTCTCTTCTTCTTCCTCAGAAGAAATTTCCTCACCGTCTTCGTTCTTCTTTTTCTACAAAAATAAATTGAATAAATATCATAGGCCATTTTCTCCTTATTTTTACAATTTAAACAATGTTTTAATGAATTTAAACATTAATCATGCTTACTCTCCACTTCTTTTCCAACTCCTTCTTCCTTTCACGCTCGAGTTCATCGGGGCTCGTAAAGTGACGATTACGTCCTTTGTGATTTACATATTTTCCTGTAAACACAAAGGATTGTAAAGTTACAAGTTGAGCAATTGGGCAAATCGTCCAAAAGCAAAGGGAAACATGACATAATTGAGCTTTTTAAAAGGTAAATTGGCCAAGACTCACCTCTGGGCATTTTAGTCGAGAAATGCGGTCAAACGAAAATAAAAATTGAGAAAAAGGAAAAGAGATAATGAAAAATTATGGCTTTTGTGTGGAAGCGTGGTGAAGGAAAGTGATGGATGTTGAAGGAACCAGACACAATTTCAAAGGCTCACTCTGGTCAGATTGGCTTTGAATAAACAAGCTACTCTGTCTATTTAACAATTAAAGAGTAAATTGGGCAAAAGACTTTGAATTTCAATCCTTCTTACAATTGAAATCAAAAATTTTCCAGGATAACTTCGACCGTCGACGGACGGCGAGGTATGGAATCTCAAAGAAACAACCTGCGAACATGCATATGGTGAGTAGATAGTAATTTATCTAAATTCTGACCAAAGTCCGGGAAATTTGTTCAACTATCGCATTTTCTCCTCTGTTTCTGTTATATTTATAATATTCGAAACTGAAGGGAACTTTCATTTGGAAATCCCCCTTAGCTGATTTAATAAATTTAATTGTTTAATAATTAGAGTGCGCTATTAAGGATTAATCAATTTAAACTTTGAAAGTGTTCAGTAATATTCATTTGACCTCGTTTACTTAAATAAGATGCCTAAAGTTCGACGCGGGCGAAAAACTCCTCCTGATGGTTGGGAACTCATCGAGCCAACTCTTGAAGAACTCGAACAAAAGATGAGAGAAGGTTAATTATTGATATTGACTTTAATAATCAAATTTTATTATTCTAATTTGTATTTTAATATGTATAAAAACACAAATCATCTTAATTTGTTAATTGTTGATTACTGATTTAAATTTTTATTTAGCCGAAGCTGAACCACATGAAGGAAAAAGGAAGGTCGAGTCGCTTTGGCCAATCTTTAAAATTCACCATCAAAAGGCTCGATACGTCTTTGACCTTTATTATAGAAGAAAGGCTATTAGCAGAGGTATAGCGTTAAATACATTGCAATTTGATTTTAATTAATATTGACTAAATACTAAATCGAGGAGTATTGCTTCAATTCTAAATTATTACTAATTTTATTGTTAATTGATTTGTAGAATTATACGATTATTGCCTGAAAGAAAATATTGCTGATGGAAATTTGATCGCAAAATGGAAAAAGCAAGGTAAAATCAATAATATAATCATTATTCTCGCCAACAATTCTCTCAATATTTTTTAATGTTTAATTTTGTGTAATTAAGTTATTAATCTGACATTATTTAACATTTTAGGTTATGAAAACTTGTGCTGTCTTCGGTGTATTCAAACGAGAGATACGAATTTTGGTACGAATTGTATTTGCCGTGTACCAAAAAGCAAACTGGAGGAGGTACTCACATTAAACCAAAAAATCGATTATAACTTTTATATCCATAATTATATTTTTTACTATAATATAAATGGTTTATTATTTCCTATGATTATTTTTATTTATTCACTCATTCATACTCAAAGTAAGCCAATTAGTTAATTTCATCCTTTTTTGTCTTGTAGGGAAAGGTGGTCGAATGCATTCATTGCGGTTGCAGGGGATGTTCAGGATAATTCAAATATTTAAAGTTAGTGTACATTTTGTTAAATATTTCATACATTCGTAAAGCTTAATACTTAAATCATTTTTAATTAAAAAATATTTCACAATTTTCTGTATTGTAATTATAATTTCATATTTATTAAAATAATATTTTAAGTCTTAAACTTCATTCATAACCATAAGCTTATGTAATAGACAAAAATAATCTTTTCTCTTGACTGTACATAGAATATAAATAATCATAAGATTACTTTTAATAAACATTTAATTGATTAAAAAATCCATTTTAACATAGGTAAATCTTTCACATTCAATTTATCATGCATAAATCTTTCATCTTTGCATCAAATTTTTTTACAAAATTTATCCTTATTTTTTGAATTCGTGATCAAGTTTTCTAATATATATGTTTTATTCATTTTAAACTTCAAGAATCTTCAATATAAATTGGTATAAATATAATTCATAGTAAAAAAATTAAAACTATCAAAGCATGCATGCGTATTTTTTTTTATTCAAAGTATAATATTGTCTGCAATATAGATATAAATTCTCTGTTCGTGTCTCATAATGAGTTCGCATACCTTCTGTTCCTGAATTAAGAAAAATAACGTAAAAAATTAACCGGATCGTCGGTCACATATTTCCCACAAGAATGAGAAAGTATGTTGAAAAATATTTGTGCCCGAGTCGACGGGACTTCCGGTCGCAGCATGAGTTCGTTCATTCCACCTTGAGAGGGTCACCTCCGTCGCTGCCTTGGCTCTACTTTATCCACTTCCACTACTAACGACCACTATCTACTTTATTAGAGTTCATGTTCAAGTCGTTTTATCCTACACCCATTTTCAGCGAGTTACAACGACTTCGAGGCATTTTTGGTCTGTGTACTATTAAAAGTACACATGAATATTTGAAGTTCGTTTCTTTGTTCTCACTCCCAGTCTTCCGACCGACATTCTCAAGTCCAGTTGCTTTTTCCTTTTCCTTAGTGAAATTCCCCTATGAATGATCATTAAGCAGGCAAATTACATGTCTTCTCATCAGCCCCTCATTCGAGACGAACCCATTGAGAGAATACGCACGAACCATGTGGTAAACTACCCTGAACTTGACATTTATAAATTGCAAGCTCGGGAAAACTAATGATCTAATAAACAGCTAGTCTTAATAAATGCAATCGTGCATTCTTTTTCTTCGCTCTCCTCAAAATATTAATACGAGATGATATCGGCCTGGGAAAATGTATAACTCGGCTCGACTTTGATTGCACTTCTGATGATAAATTGGCCTTTAAAGGAAATAATAACCCATTCGTCTACCATTTTACATCTTTCTCCAAATTAGTATTTTAAAAAATTGCTACTACTTCACTTTACTTGAAGAAAATTCTCAGGAAGAAAGCAATTGGGACAATCAGTTAAGAACACGATGGTACGAGACATGTAAATTACCTATTGAAACAGTTTTTTAAAGTAAACGAATCTTAGCTTGAGATTTCAAGCGACAATTATTACAATTATGCAACAAATTTGACCTTTAAAGTTTTTGCGTAAAAACGATTAAGAAACTTCTTTATTGAATTAGAACTCATATAATTTTCAATTCAAAGTTTATTTGTAATGAAATACGAAATGAAACTCGTAAATTGAAACGACAGTCACTAATGCCATTAATAAAATTTGTTCAATTCTTTAACCATGTGCCGTTGCGAGAAGAGCCTTGAGGTTTGGGTCCATTCCCTTAATCAATTCTAATTTGAAAAAAATTATCATTCAATGTGCATGTTATTATTATATGAAAGATTACTTTATTGCAGAATTTCACAATAAATAAGCATCATTTTCTTTACATTTCCACCAACATTTATGACGAGACTGTCTTGTTCTCTGGTTGTGCCGTTCCTTAGCATTATCATAATGATAATATAATAAGCTAAAGATTAACATTTGAGAAAATTAATCAACAAGGTTAAATTTACCTTTCCTTTGTAATTGTGATTGCTGAAAGTTGGTTTATTATAATGCATAGTAATAAATCATTAGTTATTCCATAATATAAAGCCATTGTCCAATTAACAATTGAAGTTTGTTTGATGTTTTGCGCAGTGATATCATTCACAATTGAAAACATTTATACATAAATGCGAAGCTTCTTTGAAGGTTCGATTGTTTCACACTTTTTACTTCGAGTCCGCAAAAGACCAGTGACTTATCTGATACAAGGACTTAGGACAAGTATAAATTTGTGTTTCGTTAGGGTACAAAATGAGTTTTTCACGAATTGCGACAGGGCTGATTGAAAATTATTGAAGATGTGTAATGTTGTATATTAGGAGAAATTGGTGGATTGCGTGTTCGGAGACACGTTAAAGAAATTATGAAGCCTTGACTCGTCGAGACTTCCAAACGCACTTGGATTCCTTATTAGTAGTCAGGTCCCTTTGGCTCATGGCAAGGTTCAGAGTTCCGTGTTCTTTTCCATTTGTAAACAGAGAAAAAATTGAAGAATGGGAGGATTCTTCTCTCATTCATCTCCCAATTTGATTTTGAGAACATGGGCCATGGAGCGTTGAGTGAGACATGAAAGGCAGAAGCAACCACATTCACCCTATTTTATACTTTTCCCAAAGAACCATAATCTGAGAATGATTGGATAATCACTTTTAACTATACATTCGCACGGTCATCTTTCACTGAACGAGGAATACGAAAATGGAGAGTTTTAAGTCTTTTAAGCATCAAAAACTCATTGTTCTAAACGACAAGTTATGTGTGTAATATATTTACATATATAATACCTCAATAATACCTATAATATATTAAGTATGCTCTAATACATTTCAAAAATATTCACTTTATTCTTACATTTGTGACTTAATACCAAATGCATTTTTGATCTAGTAAATTGAGCTCAATTTCACATTGCCTTTTTGACATGAAATGAACCTCATTTTCCTTTTACACACCCTTATGAACATCATTCATCATTTTCCAAATACAGACGCTGGCGTCTTCTCGCACAATTTGAAGATGACATTCAACCGCCTTTGAGCGAAAAAAACTTAATTGAGGACGATGAGCGGTAATGACCATAAGAACCAAGTCAAGAGACAGCACGACCTTGAAACTTTTGCTCTTTAGGCAATTTCTTTTACCCCATGATCATTTCCAACTTCCAAAGCTCGACCAGAGATTTATCATTTTACAGTACGTAACAAAGCATAAACTGATTAGTTTTTCCACATCCTCTTGACTCTTTTTTTCAATTTACACCATATGGAAAAGACGAGGAAAAAGGAGGAGAAGCTCCCAGGTTGTCAAAGGATATGTAGGGTACAGGAGGGAATGATGAACATTAAAGGTATTTTATCTTACGGAAAAGTAATACATAGGTAATTATATTACTTGCATATTATCCAAGTATCAAATTGCTAATTCGTATCCGTTGGGTCGTACAAGGCGAAAGGATCATTAAGTCTCTTAATTATTCATGGTTGTAATGATTTTTGAGATGTGATTGAGCGGCAGGTTGCCTGTGAGACCTCTGATAAACACGACGTGGATGTAACGAGAGAACTTGTGTGGTTACCTCAAGTTTAGCTCTGTCATATCCCTCAAGTCCATACAAGTTAGTAATACTTTTAAGCATTTTCTGGTATATTATGTAGCTCTGATGACTTTGAGTGAGCCACGAGTCAAATGACTTAGTGTGTATTAGTCGACTGAGCCTTCTGACCTGGTTTTTCAAGAATTATGTATTATCCTCAGACATTATACATTGAGTTCTTCCATTTCACATTTACCTCAATTACGCTCCAAGATCTCGGTGGCTCCCATTTGGCTCTCAGCGAACGAACTCTTCGTCTACTCGTTCCTTCCTCCCTTTTCTCTTAACCTTCGAGTCGTTGAGAGCTAGGAGTGTGAGCTTAATTTATTTCACATCCTTTATCCAATACCTTTGGGTTCAAACACTCGCCTTTGTCTTTTCCACTCTTGGGGCTTATCTCTCAAGATTAATATGTAGATCTCCAAACGGCTGCGCCTCCCCTGAGTAATAAATGGGATGAAGTTGGGCAAGGCGAGGAAGAAAATCCTTCGGTCAGCTTCACCAAATCTTAATAATGGTAAGATTAGGCAATGGCGGAGATCTACTGCTACACATATTCATTTTCATTTTCCCACATCATGGAATCATGAGTCGGCTTCCAATCCCTCCGCCTCGTAAATTACATAACTCAAAGTTATAATATTTACTTCATTTTTACCAACTTTGTTATACATACTTGCTTATGTATTTATTTTATCATATATTTATGCAGTCCAAAATTAATTTAGGTAACTTCATATGAAAAATGAACATAAGGTGAAGCATTATTTATTCCTTATTTAAGAGCAAGATAGCCATAATTGATTATCTCAATTTACAATTTTGGCTTCTCTTATGTATGAATATTTCCCTTGACCCTTCTAACCAACCAAGTTAAACCTCAATACCCAACAATGTAAAAATTCACTCAAAGTTATGAATTTATAAGTTAAGTGGCTTTTTGATTTTAATCTGTGCCATGAATACTTGTGCTTTTATGACCATTGCCTTCCTAATAAAGGTAATAAAATATTTAATAAGGACACATTATGGAGCAATGCGAATGAAATTCATCTTATTAAGCTATATATTCTCTAACTCTGATGATAATTAAAACGTACAATCTCTGACAATTGAAAAATTGCTTCATTTGAGTATCAAAAATCATAAATTCATATGTAATTTAGCATATCACGCTCACAGTTAAAATAAACTATCCTTCTTGCAAGAGATAATAAAGAATGACAACCAAATAATGTTTCAAAGTGGTGAATTGAACTCGGGTATAGCTCCGTAGCTGAGAGGGGTAAAATTTCTAATGTTATATATTTTTATTATATAATTCGTATTCAGTATTCATGTTCGTTCGATAAATCAAATAACATCTTGGTAGGCATGTCGAATTTTGTAAGAAACTGTGTCAGTAACTCACTCGTTCATGTGAATGCATAAAATATGAGATTAACTTTTATATATGGGAAGTGCAAGTTGTAGAGTGCCAGCGCGAGTAACGTAAGTATTGTGAAGATGAAGAACTTGATCGGCAGGACGAAGGAGGAGAATGGAAATTAAAACTTTAGACAGACAAAAGAAACGCCTCAATTCGTTCAACTTTAACTCGAGTATCCTTTCCCATTTCCTTTAAAGTAATCAGGAATCGCTTTGCACCCTTTACAATGCAAGGAAATTAAAAATTACATCAAAAAATAATTTTTCACTCAAAAGAACGTGGTTTGGTAATTTTTTTCAATTGGCGTCCGAAGGAAATTTTGTGGAATGGGAAAAAGTTACATAAGATCCAAACAATAAGGTTTATTATTATAAATTAGCTAATGTTTCCGTTATTTTTTATTTCGTTTCAAGATAAATAGCACCAATATAACTTTTATAGTTGAATTTCCAATTTTGTTTTGATACACGTCAATATTCAATTTTAGCGCTTGGATTAAATGATTGATTCATGACATAATTTTCATTTATAATCCAAAATTATTTAGCTAATTATAGGAACTTTGAGTATGTAATATATTTTATAATCATAATATGGACATTTCAATTATTTTACATACAGTAAATATAAATACGATATGCAAATTAGAGAATTGAAATAAAATGTATACTACTTATCTGTGCAATCTGCAGTAAGAATGTACTAAGTATATGAATAAACTCATTTACTAACCTTAATTTATATTTTTCCATTTGAGCAAAACATGTTCCGGTAAATAATTTTAGTTTTAGGGCGTTAAAGGCCTTCGACTTTTCAACACTGACACAAAATGTTCAATCTTGCCCATTAATCTTGAGAATTTTTATTTTTCAGCATTTGAAATAGTTCTCGAGTAAGGGATACTGCCTACTCTCTTTAGAGAAAAATGGTGAAAGTGCGAATTGGCTGCTTTTTGCATATTTTTTGTACTGGCAAGAAAGCAACTGTGTTGACTGCGTATGAGTTTGTATGTGTTTTGAGGAAATCTTTTTGCAATTAAATGCTCTTCTAAGATTCAAAGGATAAAGGTCCACAATCTGATTTCTACGGAAGTTAATCTCTTCTATGCTCTCATTTTTCAACTTTCAACATGCATTTCAACGAGAATTCGCAGAGCATCTAACATAAATATAAACATAAATAATGACTAATTAAATTATATTATGCTCTTCATTGGTTATAATACAACTTCCACTAAGCTTATTACTAGTTTAAAAGTTTAAACGCACAAGTGCTTTTCAGTTATTTTGCCATTAATTCCATTCAATGCATTTAAAACAAATGCAAAATTCTTCCTAAAATGCTATTTGTACTTTACAATAGCTACCTAATATCTTATGCGTATCGGATAAATAATGTGATTAAAATTAGCAAAAGTCTTTACATACATGTTCCTGTTTTTTTTTATAAAAGACAATACAATTTTGATCTATTCAAGACAGTTTAGAAAACTTGTGACTACAATCACCGTTACAAAGTTAACATTTTCTAAAGGGGTAATGAGTTATTATATCCTAATTACTAAATGCATGAGTACATGGGAAATCTAATTATCCATTGTGCTGTAATCATTTGTGTTTTATAGTCTTCACTCGTTATCTCATTGTGAGCATTTTTATTATTTTACATTTTACACGTTTCTTAGTAAATATTTTTCACTACTAAAATGCGATTAGGTATCCACATTAAGTAAAAGTTTAATTAAATCAAAGTATTATATTTTAAAGGTCAAGATTGAAAGATTTCTGGAGAACTAAGTTTATTGAATGTTCGAGCAATGACAATCCGAGGAGTTGATTATAAGACGGATAAAGGGAATTGAGAACAGAAGGGATAACAAGTCAGCCGAGAGTTGAAATGGATCCAAGTCAGTGTATTAAGTATTAAGCCTTGGTTTGTTGTGATCGTTATTTCGCTTTTTTCGATCTTGGCTAGATTACTGTAGCCATTCATTAAGTTGATGGTCTGACTGCAATTGAGCTAATCGGGAAATTGATGAGGTTGACTTGAAGCTCCAAAGGAGTTATTGGGAATGAGAGCTTCTTGTGAGCGTCGCTGTCCATTCCATTTTCTTATTGCCCTCTCCTATAACTTTTATTGCTCCTCCTCCTCCTCCTCCAATTTCCAATCTCAAGTGCAATTAACATGAGTGCATCTCTCCTCGGACTTTCGTGTGGGCTGACTCGTCAAGCAGCGTATAGCTTTGCATAACACTCTTGTCAGGGCATTTAAAGGAACGTTTGGGACTCGATAGAGAGTCGCCTTTCAAGGAAATGGTTTGGAATTATTTCTAGATTTCTTTTTAATAGGAATCAAGTCGGACTTGCTTCTTTAAAAAATTTCCCCTTTCCCTACTTGCCAAAAGAAGGAAAAGAAAATGATTCATTGACTATGCAAGAACCACATAATATTACATACACACACTTTGATCTTGATGATAAATGTACCTACTGTGATCTTGACTCTCAATTTCTCCGTAGTAATAATTAGAAGTCTCTATGTAATTTGAAATGTCCCTGTAATCATAAAGACATTAAAATTAATTTCGAGAGCATAATGGAAACTTGAGAAGAGTAAATAAATTAGGAATGAAATATTACACTTGTTTGACACATTAACAATTAAATTACAATTAAAGTAAGAAATCCGTCTAACATTAAGTTAATAACAATATTGACAAATTATGGTTAAGAATATGAGGGAATTTTTATCAAATTAACAATTTAGAAATTCTTATGAGAAATTGCAGCTCTATATTTTCCTTAACCTATATATTTTATGTATACATTGTCTTTTTTATCAACTTTTCGCTACATTTGTTGACCTTTTTCTTGCCATTTTGAATCATTTCTTTCATCTCAACTTTGACAGACAGCAAAAGCGGAGTGGTTTAACATTAAATCTAACTTTTCAACCCTGTAATTTTATTTGGCTGGACATATTTTCTTCATATCTTCCGTCCCTTTTCATTTCCAATTATTTTGTATGGTCTCTTGAGTCACTCACATTCAATTTGAAGAGATGAAATCATTTTACGCAGCATCAACTTTTTCGGTTTTCTGTTCAGGTTTTTGTTACAGCTCAAATTGAAACGCAAGACTATTTATCAATTTAAGTTAAAAGAGCAAATGCCAGAGTTCTTATATAACTTAGACATGCATGTTCAATAGTCCTTGCTAGGCCTTGTAAAAGTGACAAGAAAAATGTACTTCACTTTTAAAATATTCACAACCTTTTGTAATTGGGTTCAAATGAATTCTCCTTCACCTTTTTCTTAATTTTAACAGACCCCAGTGAACCATCAGACCTTGGCGTGCGTATGAAAATTTAAAATGAATGAAATAAGTGTATTTTTGACGCTTGATAATTAATTGCCTCTCCTTTATTAAAGGATGGCACACCGCCGATGCGGCACGTTGAAATGATGAAGATCTATTGAATTGAACTAAAGTATCGTTCTTATATATAGGGTTGCCTACCTACGGTTATACAGCTATAATACAAATAGCATGTCTATTAGTTTGCCTTGATTGGTAGCTATCTTATATTACATAGATATACAGATAGAAGAGAAAATAATAATTTTTTTATGAATCTGAATTTGGTAATATTTGTGAATGATGAATGAAATAATATGGTTAAGGGGTTCAGCTTTAACTTTACATATGCTATACACTATTATCTTTTACTAGATTATTATATTTATAATGTACCTATACATTATATATAATTATTGTGCACACTCACCGCCCTAACAAGTGAAATGAGATTTAAAGTTATTCTTGAAAAGTTTTCTTCGTGTTTTCCAAAACCGCGATTAAATCTTAACAGATATTTTCTATTACACACTACAAAGTCTCAAATTTTTTCAGGTTTTTAGCAGATCTTTATAATATTTGAACTTTCAAATTACACGACCATTGGAGCAGAGATGCGCTAAGGAATGCAATTTCGATCAGAGAGACCTGTGATTAGATTTAAAACTCATTTATTATTCCTTAACTCCAAAAAGTCAAGCTCATCTCGACCGAATTCTCCCTCTTGCCTTTCAAAATTGAGAAATAGGATGAGGATCGAGTCAGAGAGGAGGATGATGATGATGTATGACCTCCAGGTTGCTCAAATTCATCTATAATCTCCACTCCTTCATTGACGGGAAAAAGATTCTCACCACACGCTCAATAAAATGAACCTTCGCTGAGCATAAAGAATTCCAAGGGGAGTCCCATGCTTTCAATTTCTTCGGGCATCTTTTCATCCGCCACAAGAGACTCACATTACAGATTTACAATATATTATAATTCAAGCCGAAGAATATATTTATACATAGCGAACCTTATACGCGTCTCGGTGTATGTAGAAGAATACACAATAAGAAATGAGCCTGACCATTGAAAATCATTTGTGTCGTCGAGTCCTTATATAACCCACACTACCCTTTTACAGAGTGTATTTAAATCCCTTCAAGAAGAACATAATAATGCATACTTGCTCACATAACAAATAATAGAGAATAATGAAAGGAAGAAACTTCAAAGCTTTGAAGATTTCAATAGGAAACGTCGTCTTGGCTTATTGGGCACATTTAACCTTTTCTTAATACAACCTTGCATATAATGATCGAACTTCATCCTGTCAAAGACGGCTCTCCTATGTTGTATGCTCTAGACCGAGGGAATCCAATGAGATTATGCAGAATGGGTCATGAAGTCCTTAAGATGTCTGACGCAAGATGCAGGATAAAAGAAGTTGGAAGATAAAGGAGAAACAGCTCCTGATCAGATCTGATAACTTGGGGCATTCAAATCAAACAAACTCTCTTGAAGGAGTTTGAAGAGGAGCTGGATGGGATGCGGAGAAAAGACTTGAAGATTTGAAGGATGAAGAAAAGGACAGCTTAAGGGCCTGAGATAAGGATATTTTTCCTTTCATACTTTTCTCACCTTTTATTATGATTATTCAGCTTGAAGTTATGGCGTTATATGGAATAGACGCCGGAGAAGACGCGCGGTGTTGTAAGAAAATTCTTAATAGTGACAACCCATCATGATCGGCCATGGTTTAATTCGAATCTTTGAGTTTTCTTCTCCGTGAGAAGCATGTTAAAGCCTCTTGTTGGATAAGGGAAAGAAGGGAGTGGTAAATGAAATAAGTTCTTTCAGTCATATTTTTTCCATTCTTCTAGTTCGAGTCCATTTACCCCACCAGTCTAACCTACAAGTATAATGACATAATGGCAGAGTATCAAGCGATTCAGAAACAACGTGCTTCAATGAAACTCTATTGGTTCCTCGGATCCGCTCCATATAACATCTCCAAAATATTTCTCTTCGTGTCAATTTAAAATAAAGGTTAAAAAGCAAAATGTCCTAATGTTACAAAAAAGGAAGGTCATTAGACAATTATATTGATACAACCTATATTGTTTTAGCTAACCATATATTGCAAGCGATTTAAAAAATCATTTAAAATCATCCTAAAAAGCTTGATTTTTGATCGCATCACGCATATAGTAATAGAATTCCTTGTAGTATATATGAAACGAAGCTTACAACATAAGAACTCAATCTGTAATCATTTCATAAAAACTTTAAAGTAATAAAGTGTTCATGACGAAGATAAATATTTCATACAACGACTTCCATATGCATCTTATTTACTTGATCCAAGCCCCATACTTGGCAAGTGGACAATCTTCCATTTTCCATCCAAATGTATCCTTATTGCACAATTCACTTTAAACCCAACATGAAGTTATTGTGTAGATGAAGCTCCTCATGTTTCCTGTTTACTCTCTCGCTCCCTTGTAGAATCAAATTGGTCTCTAAAGAAGAAAGGTAGCGAGTGTTTGGAATTCAAATAAGCGAATCCTCATATATGGCGAAAAAAGGCGGCTCTAATCTAATCCTCATACAGAGCTCACGACTTTTATTTTTTCAAATTTCATGATGCAGGTGATGGAAAGATTCTCTTCTACTTTGCGAGATAATTCTTCCTTTGTCCATGAGGAGTCCAGCCAACCGTCATTTCGTCTCTCTCGCCCTCCTTCACAAAATTTCTATGGCGGTGCAAATGAGCGTCGAATCCATTCCAGTTAGATTGCTTCGGCCTCAAGGCGGCGAGTGAGAGGACAAAAGAAAATGAAAAAAGTGTTAGAGAGCCTCGGGAAAGAGTAAATAAAAATAAACTGAATCTAAGACCATGCACCAGCACCATCATCAGAAGAAGAACTTCATTGCTCCTTACATATAGAAGAAAGTTTAAGGAAACTCGGCCGTTTTCAAACCCTTTTTCATCTCATCGTTGATTAGAACAGAACTTTCTTGTTAGTTATTACGTTAGCAGTGTTGAGTTTATATAAAGTTTTTAGATCTATTTTAGATTTTAGAGTTCTACTAAAGAAATATACCTGTACGCTGCGTACGTGGAAGTATATATAAAATATTCAATAAAATGCTTCACTTGTATAGGATGTGCGTGTATGAGAAATATATATGCATCTTGTGTATCCTTATGCAATCATACGTTCATCCATTTATTTTTAAGCCCGCGATTAAATTTTATTGCCACTCACGGTCATTGATAGGCTCGTAAATGGCGGTGAACTGCTTTGCCAATTCTAAAGGTACTAATTAAATCCAACCAGCAGAGACATACACATGTATAAATGGGCTGAGAGAGGGAGAAGCCTCCTTTAATGAGGATCCTTTTAAATTGAGTGAGAGATGATTGATGCCCGAGGAGGAGAATAAATGTCTTTCCTCTCCTCTTATCCATTACTCGGAGAGACGAGCGAGGAGCGTCGTTTTAAACTTTTAACTCCCTTGTTTCAAGCTTTTGGGTTTCTCAAGAGCCGAAAGCTTCTTTGCGTGCTTCAAAAGACTCCCAGATGATGCTGGTTTATGCAAATGGTCTCTCGAGTTTATGAGAGGGAGGAGAGTTTAATAGGACTCCGAGCCATGGTGTTTGGCCATTGTATTTCTCATACGTCCGATTTCAATTCCAAGTCGCGTTTGACTCCTCCTAAGGAGCTTTTGACAAACATTAGAGACTAATACGCTCATACATTTTCCCCTGGTTGGTCTAGACCAAACTCTGTTTTTAGTGATGTGCGTCGAGAGAAAAGCCACAGAAGTTCCTTTTACATCCTTCAAATCCGCTTTTTATGCATCCCATAAACTCCCATTTTTTCATCCGCGGTTCTGCCTAAGTTATGCATTAGATTCACGCACTCGTACTTTATTTTATAATATGAGAGAAGCTCATCTGAATCCGTCAGAAAGCATATTCATATTAGATGATGTAGAAATGACTTTTCCACCAATCCCCCTAATCTTTTGACAGAGAGATTTAGTCATGTGTGTGTGTGTGAGTGCGTGTAGGAGTTTTGGAGATCATTCGTGGACATGTGTCTGGTGGATTGAGGGAGCCCCCATGAGCTCCCTTATATTCCGACACATTGGCCCTCAATGATAAAGAGAGACTCTTGTCATGAGAAAGAGCCTGAAACCCGACCTTTGGGCCAAACAGACTTCCAATGACTTTCTCACAGAAGCGAAGTGAACATGAGGAGAACATTTATAACTTTGCATGTCTTATGATGTTTTCTCCTCGTTCAGAACTTGGGAGACTTGAGGAGCCCATGACGATTTTGTCCTCCCATTACTCTCCTCAACAAGAAAATAAATATCCGTGTGGTTGGGAGAGGCTCATTGCACTTCGCCTTCGGATCCGCCTCGTAATTTTGAAACCCGCACCTCTCGAACAAAGACTCCCTTTGAGACGAGTCAGCCAAGGAGGACACGACTCGATGTGATGCAATTGGATAGCTAAGGGTGTGTTCGGTTTTTGGGTTCAATCCAGCCAAGCCTTGTATATATATTTCTTTAAAGATTATTGCTCAATTGGGAGTGAATGAAAAAGTTTAAAATACCGCCCAGTTTACGATTAAATTGAAAGCAGGTTTTCCCTTCAAATGTCTGTGCGTAGTGGCTTAACGACCCACAGGTTTCTTAAAACTTCTCAAGTAGACTTTTGCTTGGAGTCTCTCAGCCCTTTAATTCCGAAATTCGAATTAGGGAAGAGAGATAAAAGAGAAGAATCCTGAGGAGTGTGGTCTAATGACTTCCCAAATAACTTTCATACGGAGCGAAAACCGGGTAAATTTTCTTCCTCATTGCAATTCTTATCCGGAATGATTCCTGGAAAAATTATGGAGTTCTTTTTTCCCTTCCGCACCACGTTCCGCGTTTTCAAACACTATTATTAAAATTGGCTCGATTAGAAGAAACCAGCCGAGGTCGGATTGATTTATTGGTTCTTTCAAACAAAGCCGATTTGAGATTTGTTCGGGAACCCAAGTCCCTATCTTTGCCTCTTGTAAACGAGGTCGAATCCGGTGATAAAGAAAATGCGGGTTTGGTTCGGTGATTACGATTTCCCCATAAAATCCCCCTGTATAGACTCCATTTACATTGATCTTTCTTATTCTTTGTTCCAATAAATTTTATTGTTAAAAGATATAGAGGACGATTAAGACCCAAAGGTTTTATAGGAAGGAGTAAAACAATGCATTTTACAAGACTCGTAAAATTACCCAAAAATGTATTACTACACGATTTTTTCCTATCTATGCTTCTACTATAATAAGCAAATAAAAAATATAAGGAGTAAGTTGTATCTCACCTCATCTATTATATTTCTCCTATACCTATAATTTATATTTTATTACCAGCTTAAAAACACCTACCTACTCCCGAATTTAAATATGAATTTGCTCAATCAAAAAATAAAAAACTGCAAGACTTAGGTTTAATCAATTGAAAGAAATTGAAGGAAGATTGATGGGTTTGAAAGAATAATTTATTGTAGATGTGAATGAGAAGATCTTTTATGTAAAAAAGAGAGGTAGGTCTAGGCATCGGAAGAGTTGATTCTCCAAGAGAGGAGCGTTTGAGTCTTAAGGAGCAAAGGATGAAATGGAGAGAGCTTCAGCGGTGGCAAGGGAAAATTCCCCTTCAGACACTGTCCGCAGGCTTGCCATATTCTATTATTCAAGGCTCTTGTTGAAGAAGCAAAAGAAGTCTTTCCAACGGGGTGGTTCAGATCCTCATATTGCCAGTGCATTTCAGCTCCTATGCCCACCACGTAATATCTAAACCTTTGGAGTGTATCCCAGATTGCATGGTGTATATACTGATCTTTCATGCACATGAGTCTCTAAACTCCAATGCTCTTGCCTGTTTCGAGGGTGAAGAATGGAGAGAGAGAGAGAAGGGTTGTTTTGGTATGGCCGTAGCCGCCGGCACAACCCAGCCAGCACAGCGAGTCAACTAGGGTTTGGGGCTCAGTTCTGCTCCAGTCCTCGTCGAGGTAGGATCCCCGCAGGTTTCTCCGCTCACACACATTGCCATCCCAAACACATCCCGGCAGTGTTGTTCTGTTCGGCATAACCTACTCCTTTCAACAATTCCCAATTGTGCTATGGAAGCATCTTGAAGGATTCCGTTTACTAACTTCTCGCTGTCTGTGTCCCGTTCTCGTCTTCAAACGTGTAAGTTTGGTTGAATTAGAGCTAGGAGAATTGGAAGACGGCGAGTTATTTGTGGTTTCTCGGAGGACGATTATACTCCACATATTACACATAGTATAATAAATTTTAAGTTCTATGAGATCCCTGTTCTATGTGCTCTTGTTCTTACACGACACTCCTGGCCTTGTTCTTCAAAATGAGCTAAACTACATAATATTCCCTAATATATTTGTTTGTTACCTCTATTAAGCTCGAGTTGGAAATGAAAATGTCTTAAATTGGGATTGCTGTGATTTGTCCAAATGAGCCAATTCCTCTCAAATTATTTTAAAGAGGATTTTAAGTAGCTCATTACAATTTACACAGCTTGGTTAATCTGATGGATTTCTCATTAAGAACGTACTGGGTTTAATTGCCCAAGTCATATATAGTGCATTTCAAAATGAGTGTTTGAGCCCTAAATGTCAAAAGTGAAATCCTGGCTCATCGTCGCGACAGGGACAAATGACAGTCTTGTCTCAATTCATTAACCAAATCCTTAGTTGTTAGTTCGTTTTCACATTTTCTTAATTGGATTTTCCTCTTCGTCCTCAACTGGCAGGATCTAGAAATCCCTTTAGTTCACAATGGAAAGAGAGAAAACGAATCCGACAATAATGATGACTCATTTTAATTCATCAATTCATCATTCAGATGTTGAAATGAAATGGATTGAACTTAAAAGCTAGCGGAATAATGAGTTTTTTAAAAAGGAGATAAAAATAATGTAGTTAGAAATTTATTGGGATTACCGAGCAAGTTGTGTCACCATAAATTTGGATTAGTCAGAGAGTGAGTTCATTATCGATTAGATTGGTATTCCGCAATGGACCCTCGTTATTTGTATTTTTCTCACCCAGAAAGCCAGTAGAAGTTCCATTTTCTACCCAGTTTTGTGAACCTTAATGACAAAGCTGAGAGATAGGAAGAGGCGTAATAATATCTCATAAAATCCGCTTTTCCCCCTCCACAGGGCAGAACTTGAGCCATTAAACGCGAAAGTAGACACATGGGCATATAGACCTGTATGATTATAGATACTCCACATTCTCCTTATAAATGAGATCCCTCGGCTGATTTCCTATTGATTTTTCTCCCTCACAGTCAGTTTATTCCAATGCAATGGGCCATAATACACATACACAGTACACACACACACACACACTAATATATTACATACATCGGAGTCCTTGTATCCAGATATTTCTGCTTCATCTCCTCCATTCGCTTTGGGCTCAACGAGAGTTTCCTTTCGGTTCTTTTTTCAAGCTCAACACTCCCACTTGTCCTTCGTCGTGCAGGAGGGTTAGTTGGAGAATAAATAAGAGATTCGACAAGTCTTGGATGTTCAGAGCAATGAGGACAAAACGTTGGGTACGGCCGAAGGAGCCTCATTGTACACATTACAGGATAGGACAAGAACTTCCCAATTCTCTACAATAATTCTTAAGGCCCCAAAAGTGTTTATTCTGGAGTTGCCGAGGGCGAGAGGGCAAACCTTTTCTGTCTCTCAACTTCCCTCGTCATTTCAAGTCATTCATTTAAAATGTGATCCTACAAATGTTCCCCGTTTGAGGTTTTGACAGTGGAGAACGCATGTAGCTTTTAATAAGTGAAAAGAGATAACTAAAAGGGTTTATACGCTTTACCCAAACTTCATCCTCTAAAACTTCACACTTTACACATTGAGAGGCAAGGCAGGAAACCGACGAACATTTCCTTTCATGATTAGAATTCCCTTTAAAATGTTTTCCTTCACATTTTTATACTATTTATTTGGATAAAGTTAAAAACAAGATTATTTCTTGTGGTGTAATATCTTAATGTGTAATAAGTTGGTTTAAGAAAACAATTATCTACTAAAGTGTAAAAAATTTAGGAATTTTATATGAGATAATTTCATTATAGTAAATAATAGTAATGTCAGATGTTAAAATTAATATCTTGTGTTGATTCGTAGGCGAAGACATCCGCTATGATCGAACCCTAAAAGAAGAAAAGCATTTATTGAAAGGCTCAAATTGAGTTGAAAAAGAGCCGATAATCGGATAGAGGAAACGAAGGTCGCCGCTTTCCTCCAAATCCATTATCATCAATCAATTTTGTGAAAAAAGTGGCTCACCCTCTCTGTCTCTGTCTCTGTCAATATTATAGGAGAGGAAGAGGAAGGGAGAGATATATGTCTTTATGATTTTCCCTTAAGTGGTGAAACAATTTCATTGGAAGTCTCGGAAAGGAACTCCACTCTTCTTCATCTTATTACTCTTGAGGTGACAGACGGAGACAGTGCCATTCCGCCTTTCCATTATTAACCCCGAGAAAGTGAAGTTTTATGTTTAAACTGAAGAATCAAATTCTGAAGAAGCCGTGAAGAAGTTCCTTGCAAAAAGCAATTTCTAACTTATAATCCTAAGTAATTATAAAGTTTTGTGTAAAAGTTTTTTCGTGCATCGTAAAACGGGGTAAATAAGGAAAGGCATGGGACAGAAGAATTGAAATCAGTTCATTTCGTGTGTACATTTTCTCCGAACAACTCCTATCTAGTGTGCCAAGAGTTGATAGTTGAATGTGCCGTGGAATTGTGCATCTTGTGAACCAGCTCGGACTCGGTTCGAGCCAAGAGTTCTACTTTGGTTCAATCAATGATTGAAAGAAGACCATCCCATTGAACTCTCCCAAGATTGAGCAAGATGAGGGTTGGAGGTGAGGGATCCGTTCAGCTGGCCAACACCTCTTCCTCCACCACCAATTTGCTCCTCCCCGAGATCCAACGATCCGAAGTGAGCGGGATCCGGAGGATCATCTCCGTCAATGGGTCAACCGGGTATCCGAGTCAAGCCCAGGGGAGCAGCAGTAGCATGGGGACCAGTGGAAGTGGATTGGGGCTGAAGAACGTGGTTGGATGTCCTACAAGTGCATCCTCAGGATCAAGCTCGTCTTCAGGAGGATCAGGAATGGTGGTGGCGAGTAACGGCTTATGCGCCCACTCTCCTCTCGTTGGAGTTGGAGGAGAGAACATCATGATCCACACGAGCTCTGCAGCCCCTGGCCTCAATTCCTCACAAGCGTTGATGTTGGGGGAGCATGTTGCCCCCAGTGGCGCCTACAATGGCATCTTCCTCGTAGATGGGTTCGGGCAGGGCGTGCGGGTGGACGGAAGTCACAAGCGGACGGCGTCGGGTCTTTCCAACGACCCGACCCATCCGAGTCTCCATCAGTACGGGCTCCCCTCTTTGGTGTGTCAGCCGGGAGCGCCCATGGACATGTCGGCTAAAAACTGCTCGGCCCTCATGCCGAACCCCGTGTGCATTCGGATCGACAGCGATGAGGGCACTGGGATTGACAAGGCACAGAACAGTAGTTTCACCAACGAAATAATCCCCATTCAAGGAACAACCACTGTCAGTCATGTTTCAAATGTCGTGCCAAAATGTAGTAGTAGTAATAGCAATAGGAATAGCGTCACGCTCCCGGTCCCTTCACCGACCCATGCGACTCCTCAAGGGAATTCTCTTTCACATCTTTTCCCCCTCCAAACGACGACTCCTGGCCCATCACTCGGAATGAATCTCCAAGCCCATCGGATTGGCATCGGCATGCAGACGAGTCCAAGCCCCATCACAGTCGTTTCCTCTCCAGAGTCCAGCCCGATCTTGCATTCTGAGGGATTTCACGAGAAGAGTCATATGGAGATTGTCGGGGAGAACAACGGACGAACGCTCATTTCCACCGAGGCTCAAACGGAGGATTTGCCAGCCCTTGCTCCGCCGCCGCCGCCGTCAAGAAACCGCGAGCAGCGGAAGAGAGAGAGAAGAGAAAGACGCCGGGCTGACCGATCTTCCTCGCATCACTCGCCGCAGACCAACTTGAGCCCTAATATGCATGGGAGCCGGCAAATGACGATGACCACGCCGGTCCAACGTTCACAGCCGGGTCAACATCACAGACATGTTACCATGTCCCACGAAGACGTTCCGCCCCCTGGCACTGGCGGAATCAACATCCCTGACCTTCTCAATTCCCATTTACCCCCGCCGTACTCGACGCTGCCGCAAAATTCCGAACGCCGTGTTGGATTAGGATCCGTGCCAATTCCAGTCATTGGGCCTCCACCGCCCGGCCCGCCTCATCTTCCCCCGCCGCTTCTTCCGGGGCCTCCCCCAAACTGCCTTCCTAGCCCCCCGCAGCCTGTACGCTACCACTTTTCTCCGAAC
Source organism: Neelides sp. FZ-2019 (assembly GCA_009869795.1). Taxonomy (NCBI): domain Eukaryota; kingdom Metazoa; phylum Arthropoda; class Collembola; order Neelipleona; family Neelidae; genus Neelides; species Neelides sp. FZ-2019. The sequence goes on from VJMY01000256.1 coordinate 57,291, forward strand.
GTTCGAGCCAGTAGAAGGTGAGTCAAGTTCCAAATCTTAATTAAATCCTCGGAAAACCCTCAACGAACACATAACAACGACGTTCATTTAATGAAATAGGCACGCTAATCGTTAAAGTTTTTAGCACATTGGGTTAACAAATTACAAGCAAAAGTTTCATTTTAATCTTTAAAGACCTTATGGTCGACTCGGGCAATTTAGCATAAAACCATATTGAAATTTTACACAAATGTGACATGAACAAATAAGTTGGTCTTTTAAATAGTTTATAAAAAGATATTTCGAAATATTTAGTTTACTTGTCTTTACGTGCACCCTACATTCGAACGTCTTTTATAAATAATACCTTATTGTAATTACATTATTAAGCAATTGAATAAGATATAAAGCACTTGTAAGTATTTAAGTAAGTTAAATCGCAGATGCTTGAGCATTTGTTTGCCAAACGAGTTTCACACATGCCATGCCTTTATTAGCACCTTTAAATATTTTCACAAATTCTTAGCATAAAGCAGAGATTACAAACATGTCACAATCATTTCCAGGGACATCATAAAGAACGGTGTGTTAAGTTGGCCATCTTGGGTTTTTAGGTCTCTTTTATCACTTTTCCCAAGATGAATAAAGAAGGAGATAAAACATGCAAGGGGATTGATAGGAAAACTTGTGCCAAATGGGTTTCTTTATATTTTGAGCTTTTGAGCCTCTGCGTCCTTCTCTGAAATGTCCAAGGTAAAGAGAATGACACTTGAAGTACAGTTGTAATTCTTAAACATACAATAACCCATAAACAAAGAACCTTGTGTCATTTAAGCCCTTCCTCTGCTTAAATTATAAAATCATAATTTCCAACGATCGTGCTCACTTTAATTTTGAAAGACAAATGGAAATTGCTTCCGAATATTTAATGATCTGTTTGTACTTGTGTAAAACATCAGTGAAAACAATTAATAATTGTAATTCCTTTTTAGACTAACTTGTTAAATGATTTATCAAATTTATTAATATCATGAAGTATTTTAAATACTTCTACTACTGCGACTAAACTTCTTTTATACATTATTAAATGTATAATGAACACTTTTATATTATAAATTTAACTTACTCTGCTCATGACGTAATTTACTCTAATCCTATTGTACTACTTTTGCATGATCTAGTATACAATTCAACAAATGCCAATAGTAAAGAAGCGGAAATTACGAACGAGTTTTCAAAACATTGCGATTTTACATAGATAATTTATGTAGAGAAAATCCTGAATTGACTTGAGATGATATCTTCCTTTTCCTCGTTTATACCAATATGAGTCAATCCCTCAAGTTTAGGCTATATAACATCCATCTGCATACATTAGGACTCAAACTGAGCATTTATTTTATCTCTTAAAGTGTATTTGCAACAATGGCCTAGTCGAGATTATGTTTTCATTGAGGTTTCAAATTGGAACGGCAATTCAACATGGTTGAATAGCATTAACCTGTCAAAGCTCTCCTCTCTATGAGAAATGAATAGAGGGAAACAGGGGAAGAGAGATTCGCTTTGGGCCGAAATGGATACAAATAAACAATCAAAACTCTCGTTCACAGAACCAAATGAGGATTCGATTGGAATAGCCCTCCATTAGAGCACTATGTAATCCAACAATAAATTTACTGATTTGATGAGTTGGAAGAGTAGAAAGTGAAACTCGTGGAATCTGCCAACAGAGAATCCAATGGCACCTTGAGAATGAATGAACGTTCTTCTCTCGTGTCGTCTGGGTTTTCTTGGCAAGGGGCGTCTAACCATTGAAAAGGAGGAAGAGATGAAACCTCATACATTTCATATCACACAACAGCAAGCTCAACTCATCTAACATTCAATTCTCTTATTATTCAATTGGCTGGTTCTCATCCATTATTAGGAAAGTGGTTGAAGAGCCGAGTGGAACATGGGAAAAGAAGGTTGAATCTTACTTCTATTATTATTTGTCTATTAATGGTCCTTTCCCATATCCTACGAGGTCCTTTGCGTGTTTGAATGTCTCCTTGTCTCATGATAAATACCATAAGTAGTTTAGTAATAAGGACGGTTTGAAATGTAAGAGAATCACAAGGTGTGGTCTCTCTCTTCTCCCTCTCACTCCCTTTATAAATACTGTCGTGGATATTAGAGTGGGAATATTAAATTGGGAGATTTTAATTTAATTCCCTTTATTGATCCTATCGGTCGCACTCTTTCTATTGTGTTTTGTTCGGTGGATCTGAGAACAAGGTATTAAAAGTGAAAATTAAGACTGTAGAAATGAAAAGCAAACAATGGGACATTTTATGGGGTCATAGGCATAAGGCACCGCCGAGCAGCAGCTCAGCACATACAAAGCTATTTACATATTCATTTAACAAGCTTTAAAACTTTCTTGATAACTATCCGATCCTAGTAAAGAATTATGGGAAGATGCAATCTTAATCTCGAGATATATTTTCTTTTAAAGATGCATATAAAGTAAGATGACAGTGATTTAAGCACCAAAATCCTCATAGCATAAATCTCCAATTTCTTGGGCTTGATAAAATTCAAGGGATGTCTCAAACGAACTTTATACTTATCAAAGACTCCTCACGAAACTATTTGCATATAATTGCGCATTTCCATATACTCTGCCTGGTCTTCTCTTAAAGGAAACTTTTAAGGTTTCCACTTTCTTCTCCCTGGCCATTCATTGAACCTTTAGTTTTATTAATGTCCTGAAAGGCATAGAGATATTCTAAGTTTGAGATACCCCGGAATAAAATATTGGTTTTTGGGGATTGAATAAGAGATAAAAGGTATGAGCTTCGATGCATCTTTGAACGACTCTATTCATATGTTATAGATGATGATGGGAAAGTTGAACAACTTTCGTTTTTTACGACTTTAGCGGGCAATGTGGGAAGTATTCCATTAAGCATTGAAATCTTCGATTTGAAAGGTTTTGAAAGTTTTTTTAGTATCAAATTTGGACACTTTTGGTCTTCGTTTAAAAAAAACTTGACTTATCTCCTTAAGAGGAAAGACGATATTTTCCATATTAATATATCCTGAAAGATAAAGGATCTTTTGCTCCAAGTACTTAACCTGAACGTTTTGGTGTTGAAAGCTTATCACACCAGTGAACACGCATTTATTATTTCGAAAATTATTCTAAGTATAGTAAGATTTAAATGGCCAAGCGATTTGTCGATTTGCCTATTTATTCAGTTATGCAGAAATATTATTAATACCTTTTCATCAAACGGCCCCTTCAAAACATTCACATATCGACTAGTACACTCATCATGTACATGTACATTTTAATGAAGCAGGATGGAAATAACATGAAGATTACCTAAGTCATTTGAAGCTTCTCCGACAGTATTAGCATTAAGAATGTTGAAATCAAAATTAGGCTCCCCTCCGCACAAGGAATCCAATTCTTCGAAGTCAACGAAGCCGAAGAAGAATCCCTCTCTAATAGGGATGGATTGAAGGGGAAGCATTAAAGCATTATGATTAGAGATATCAACTTGTACTTTATAAGTATGAGGTATGTGAGCGGAGAATTTCCTCAAGTTTCTTTTTGCATTTGTATTCACACCAATAATCGAGAGATTCGTGGGGACGAACGAGCATTCACGTTCTCGAGGCTTAAAGGCTCAAAGGAACCCCTCATCTCATCATACGACCAACCCCCTAATCATAATCATACATTGAACATAAAAGATATGACGAAGAATAATATTAGTGAGGAGAGGAATAGTGTAAAAAAGGCTTTTAGTTTCCCCTTCTCACAAGGGCTCCATTTGAGCCATTGGGAGACTTCAAGTCCTTCTCTCATCAACACATGTGTGTCCTCATTCTTCTCATTTATTTCCTTTTGTGCTCTCCAAGCCATTATGACATTATGGTGGGGAACTGAGCCGGTGAATGCGAGTCGTCATTTATACGCCGAGCTCTACAAGTGAAGGAACCACCTTATTTCCTTTTACTTCTACTTCCTATACAAAATTTATTTCTATCCATCACGCATTGTCAGAAAGTTCGATGAGCGGGGTTGAGTAACGGGCTATCTTCACAACATACACAACATCCGAGTATTAACAACATTACTTTACTTTGCTTAGAAGACTAAGCGGTTAATATTTCCACGTTCTCAACTATTTATTATATGGAGCCCTCAAACTCTCCTGAGCACAAACATGTGCACACACACAATACGTTATAACAATTTATAACGTAATAATAGAGCTTTTCTTTATGGACCCTCGCGCCTCTTTCTGTGGCATTACAATAAGAATGGGCAAGAAAATTTTGAAATTGAAGTTTCCGTCAAGTCTTTAATGTCTGGTTGGATTGGAGGGATGTGGAGGAATGTTATTATAGGGAAAACTAAAAGAGTTTTGAGTTATAAAACCGTAAGGTGTTTTTCTGAGCGGATATGCGATAAAGGTTCGATTTTGACGTTTCACGGGGTTTTCGGTCTCTTTATTGAATATTACATGTAATATAAATTTTTATGCATATAGCATGCATACTCTTCAAGAGAGTTATGTTATGATATAAGTTTTTGCGGGGTTGAATGTAAAATGGTAAAATGATTCCATTTGAGTCAAACTTTATCGATGGGAAATCTTATTTCTTCTTCATTGACAATGTATTTCAACTCAAATTCTTATAAATATATTCTCATCACAATGGATTTGAATTGAGAGGAGATGGTTGAAGGAGGAAAAGAGATCTTTTAATGACATTTTGTATAGTGTCCTTTGAGTCCGTCGTTTGATTCGGTATTTACTTTAATCAAGATGTCAATAGAAAGGAATTGGTCCGAATTAAAAGCCTTTTATCAAACCATTTGAAGGCGGAATTGACAGAAATTCCATGTTTTATATGTGCCATTATTTCTTTTGAAAATTCTTCACTCAACTGACTCATTACTCTTATTCTTCTAATACTTCCTTTCTCATCTAATTTTCTTTTAAAGGGGTAAATTATAGCTTATAGTGTCTACAATTTGAATGAAGGATTAAAATTTAGAAATTCAATTACTCTTTCTGTCACTTTTTAAATCATTTTATTTTAAATTCCGTTAGTTGGACATCCGTTATGTTGAATTTAAATCTTTGTGTCAGGTTTAAATATGCCCAAAATTCGTTTTTACCAAATATGTAAGTACTAGTTGGTAATTCTGCATAATCCCTCAAAAGGTACACACTACACTAATTTATGGTGAAAATCCTCTTAAGAGGATTATTTTCAAATTTATACTATTCCAATTGACTATGGGCTAAAATGCAAAACATTTAATGTAATATGTAAAGGTAATGTGCAAAAAGATTAAGATTGATGTGCCTAGACAGTTTACCAGAACAAATTATTATATTATTTATAAGCTTTTACTGTTATATAAAATTGGATCCAAACCTTCAATTTTATTTAGTTATACCAATGCTATATAATGACAATGATGAAAATTTTCAAATTCCTTTGTAGATAATTAAATCTAGAGGATTATTTACTTGAACTCAGATTCACCAGAGCTAAAAAAAATTCTCCTTAAAGGCATAAGTAAAAGAATTTAAAAGCATATTATTCCAAGGAGCATTTGTAAAGCATATTTGCCCATTCTTTATTCCGTCAGCAGAGCTTTCCTCGGTCCTCATTCTTACTTTCTGCACGGTTGCGCACACATGATCACAGATCATATTTATAACTTCTTCATTTTTCATTTCGACTTTGTAGGTAGAAATAAATATAAGACGATTACCTTTAGTCTGAGTGGGGTGTGGGATAACTCTCAGCTCAGGTGGAAGGAATATTGGATACATAGAAAAAGAAATGGTTGAGAGGAAATGGGAATCGGCTTGGAATGAGATACGAGATGACGTACGTGAACGTCTATAGAGAACGGATCATAAATTATTTAATATACAGATGAAAGCGTATAGAATTTGAAGATTATAAGAAGAGCTTCAAGAGGAAAATGTCACTTCAAATATCCTTCTGCTAAAATAAATTCCCTCCTTGCTTGAGTTAAATACATGACATTTAATATGGAAAAATACATCCACACGGCTGATGATGTCTTTCTTTGGATTCCCCCTCCGAGATGGACTTTTTTGTTATAAATAATACAATTTGGAGGATCACAGGTAGCGATTACATTAAATGTTGAGAACCCCTTTCATTTTACATCATTTACTCTCGGCATTCCTTTCGTTTCCTTCTTCTCCGCTCATGATGATCATGGCCCATGGGCTCACATGAATTAAAGAAGTAGGAAAGGGAAGGAGGCATTTTATCTCATCGGAGGAACCCTTCATCTTCCCCATAGAATAATTCCACTAACCATCATCGTCCTTTGTACATTACGTAAATAGCCATGCCCTCTTGTTTGACTCCTTCCATAAACTTATTTCCAACTGGTCGGCCATTATCCAGAATTGAGATAGGAAAGTTTGTTTGTATATAATAAATACACGGAACTTTTAAGTATTATATAATGTTGTTCCTCTAACGAGCCCTTGCTTCTTCCTTCGTCCCTTCCTTTTTTCATGCGGAGAATTTGAGAGTTATTGATGCATTAGAAATGGGGCGGCTGGTAGGGGCTAAGCCATAAACGAATGCACGTCTATCTTTAACTCTCCATCCAAATCATTCCTTCTCCTCACTTTCTAACATATTTATTATCCCAAGCAAGAGACATGCTTCCTTTTCATTTTTCAGTTCAGCATGCATATAATAATCCTCTTCGCTCTCTTCACATCGGCTCAGCTCAAGAGAAGAAAATTTGTTTAAGTCAAAAAGTCGAGTTATCTTATTTGCATTTCTTCAGGACTTGATGTGATGTTAAGAAGACATTGCAATTAGGAGTTTGGCCTAGACCATTGTTCATTGTTGTCATTTAACCTCCTTTTGCTCTCATTCTTATTTTATCTTCACTTAATTTTTTCTCGAAAGCTTTTTGCATTTTACTACATTGTAAAAAGTCCCAAAATACATTTAACAATCTTGAAATTAACACAAATAGAAAGTGGGCGAAAATAATAGCTTTTAGACATTAAAAACAAAGACAAGAATACACAATTAAAACAATAATGTCATTCAAGTTTCTATCTCTCAGCAGTTATACTTTAATAATTTTATCAGGTTAAAGTGAAAAATTTTATATTAAAATAGACCATATGGTAGCTATTCTACTTATTTATTTAAATACAAGTTCAATCTAAGGTTGAAGTTAATTACATTGATGCTAGTATATGGAAATAATAATTACATCAATATTCAGTCCGTTGATTGACTCATTTGATTTACTCGTCACTCGTCTAGTCTTAATTTAATAGAAAAGGACGAATAAAAGATTTGAGTATAAAAGGAAAGAACGGAGGACCGAGTGAAATAATTAGAATTTGAAACAATTTGGCTCAAAGTCAATTGAGTGTGTAGAACGGGACTGACGAGATTCAGAATTGGAAAAACGAGCCACTTTGTATTGTGTCTTTCAATACCAAGTGTAGAGAATACGGGATAGTTCATTAGGAGGAATATCCTTAAGTGGAGTGAATCCTATAGAATTCGATAAACTTGGTTTGAAAAGCAAAACTCCATTGCTGGTCATACGATTGCATGTTGTGTATATGTATCTACTCTAGGCATCAGTCTCTCACAGTGAGGCATCATCCTCTGATGTTGCAAAAGCTCTGATCCTCCGAGCTTAATGAACCAGGAGATCCTTCCATAAAAGACTCAATTCCCTCTGACTAGCTTCATTTGAGAAAAGTCGCTCTGAAGAGTTTGACGGAGAAGGATTCCTTGTTGGAACTCCAAGCGTCTTATTCTCAACCTTCTAAATGAGAATACACACCTTGTTTAATGAATCCCTTTTGGCCATATTACGTCTTCAAACATCGTTTTGCATTGTGAACCCATCATTATCTTTGGCTCGGTGAGGAATGAGATTTTAGGCTTGGATGGTCAAATGTGATTCCAATTGCATGATCCCTCATCATTTGCCTTTTCACATTATCACCTCCATTCCTCCAAGACTCCAAAGCCCAATTAACACTCGTCACTTCTAATTTGGTAAATTATTGATTTTCCTCCTCTTTGCAATGATCCTGCTAAAATAAATATTGAGTCTACATACCATTATTTTAATAAGCAAAATCACGTTATTATTATTCATAGAATTATTTAATTGAAATGTTTTTGGACCAAAGCAAGGTTAAAATGATTCTTTCTTACATACTTTGTGAATAGATGAGACACATTGTAGCTCTTTCTGGGAAGTTTGTATACATATAAGATTCGTACAGGTGCTTACTTAGTACGTAATTGAAAAAAGATATTTTTTCTCCAAACACAATTACTTATCTTCTTACGACTTTAGATTAATACTTTATATGCCTTATGGTCTGTGTAATTTTGCGCATTCAATTTTCATTATTAACCTTGGAATTGATGAAGATGTTTCAAGTTGGAATTGTAAAAGTATTTTTCCTTCACGAGAACCATATAATACAAAAACGCCCCAACACGCTGCGTATTGCAATAGGCATTGGAACACATACACATAACAAGGAAATTTTTAAAGACGAGATCCATTGGAGAGTAATTTAAGGAAGTTTTCATACTTACGTTTAGAATAAGTAATCCATTAGATATGGTTGGTCAATATGGTGGTGGCGATATTAAATCCACCTGGACCTGCTGCTCGAATACATTACTTGAGTACATAGTTATTAATCTCTCTTTAATGGAAAGAACCTTGTCCTCAACCTGATGACAATGGGCTCCTTTCTCAAGTATCCTCTCAATTCTTCTTCTACGCACCTCTTAAATCCCATTCAAAGATCCTCCTTTACCTTTAGGTTTATTTAATGAAGACTCATGAGGACGCAGTTAGTTAAGTGAATATAAATAATACAATCAGAGTTGTGTATGTTATGTTAATTCCTATTTACATGAAATCAGCATCATTTAGTTCTCAGCACAAAATGTATATGAAATATGAGGGTGATCATGATTGCACTGTACTTAATCAATTTCCTTTGTTCAACGAGGAGGAGAGTGTGCATGGATTCCAAATAAAGGCTTCAGATCATCACGAAGTAGAATACGTAAGGAAGAGACCTTTTTTATACGCGGAATTTATTATGTGAGTGTTGAGGAGGCGAAGGGATTCTCCTTCTTAGCATTCACCTGATGTATGGTCATCAGAGAGTCATTAAGTATTGGTTAGAATCCCTGGGAGCTTTTTGGTTTAAGGTAGCTGGTAGGCACTGGACGAGTTCTCAATGCTCCTCACCTGCCACTGATTAACCCAGTGGTGGACATGAGAGTTCCTTCTGTTCCTCCTTTAATCATTCCAGGGAACATCTTGAACTTGATCATCATCATGAAGTGCTATGCTCTTTCTTAAGCCAACTCGACACGAAACCCCCATTCTCATTTATATCGCTGGTGAGTGGACTTTAATTAGCCAGGAATTGTTGGAGCCACACAGCTGAGAGCGACGAAGATGAAAAGGGGAAATAAGAAAAAGTTGATTAAACTTAATAACTTTTACTTTGGCAAATTAACTCGGCAGAAGCATATATTATGGGTGAAGGTATAAGGAAGCATTTATTTTCCTTCATTGTTGGCATATGGGTATCGAGGAGAAGACGGAGTACTTATTTTGCTCGTATATTATACACATCTTTATTGTTTCCTTTACAAGTAGCTTCATTTTTTGAACTAACCTTGATTGCATGTTGATGAGCCGTCAGTTTCATGTCTGGCCATGGCACTTTTTTTAGTATTTGCATTATAAGCTTTGGCACAAGTGTGAATAGATCGCAGTGGAATAGTTGATAGAATAGTTGATACACACAATGACTAAGTACAAATTTAGATTTTGTTGAGCATAATAAATACTTAGTAATTATTTAACTAACCATTTACTACTTTTTATCAAATGATTAGGAAATCCAATCATTACGTATTCAAGATTGTCAGTACCTTAATAAGCATAAATTAATATTCGTAATTTTTATTGGCAATTTTTTCCTCTGAATTAATTAAAGTTTGTAAAAACGTTTGCGAATTCTACATTGTGTGATACAAGTTAGTATGAATCTGAATCTGTAGGCTGTGAGTACAAACTTTTATTAAACTATAAGGACTGAGAGAGATATGCAGAAATAATTGCTAATTGCGGTGAGCTACTATAATAAAAAAAATTAAAATATTATTTTTTGCCTAAGGCTCTTAGAATTTCTCTGCAAAATTATCCTAAAGAGGCCATTTTGAACGTATAGAATATTAATTTTTCCCTCTGAGTTTGGTGTAATAAAGATAAGTAAAAGTATTTAATAAAAGAACTTTTTAAGAAGTTGAATTTATTTTGGTTAAAAGTGTGACAAGATTTATACATTTCTCTTCAATTAAAAGCCTTTCTATTCCCACGAGGGAGCAATTCCAAATTGTTTCTTTTTCAAAAGCTATATTTTCCCCTAGTTTAATGATATATAAAAAGCTGGTACACGCTTCCTCAAATTACACTCACAGGGATTTTGCGCTCCCAGCATATTTTTCAACACTCCACGTTACGAAGACAATTAAGGAATTTGTATTTTGAGCATTAAGGAAAATTACAATTCATAGGATTTCCTTCCTACTACCGTTGGCAAAATTCAAAAGAGAATTCTAAATTCTAAATTACTCTTCTAACGTATCTTCCCCAAAGGAGGAAACAAGAGTGGAATTGATACAAATGAATTTTCTAACCATTTTCAACTACATTTCAATTTACAAGACTCGCGGAGGGGGAAATGAATTTTGAATTCCTATTTCCTTTAGGATCTACGGAACAAAAGCCTCTCAACTTCAATCTCCCAAGTTGAATCTTCAACATTTCTCTATATATCGTATATACTTATATTTGTTCAAATGGCGAGAGCCCAGCACTTTCAGTCAGTCAAACCAAATTCATTAAATAGAAGGTTTCCAATCCTTACGTGTTTAATTCAAAAGATTTCTCTCCCCATAATAACATTAAATTTGGTAATTCCTCTGTTCCTTCCCTCGCTCGAGCCAAATAACTTCTTGGTCGAAAGGGAGTGGAGGGAGAGAGATTTTGGATTTGATAAATAAGGCGCAAGGACTCATAACTTATGAATAAATTGGTTCGGAAGGGTTAGGGGAAACCTTCATTTGAGAATATATACATGTATACATAAAAGGACAATAATATTTGAGTGGCCGAGAGTAAATACAGAGAGAGAAATAATATTTGGATGTACATACATACTCCTATGAAAGCAAAAGATTTGGTACGAGTTTAGTGTTAGGAGAGGAGATCGAGACGTTTTACGATCCGAATGATATCATTTGAGAGGAAAGTCCTCTCCGTTGAAGACTCGTTTGGGACTCGAGGAGGGTGAAGAGGGAGAATTTCATATTATGCCCTTTTATTCTGCAAGAACCCATCCGTTCCAATGGGCTTCTGTACTTTATGTCCTCCAGGAGAATCAGGGCTTTTGCACATTCATCCCATTTTGCATGCATTTCTCCGAACTCGTCCTCCCTCAGCTCTGGCCTATTCATATGAAACAGAGTTTGACTGCCCTTCCCAATACCATACAGATACAGCCTGGGAGATCATCATTGGGGAGATTGGGAAGGGAGGAGATGAGGGTGAGAGAGGAAACGGAACCCACGGGACATGTCGCGGAGTTGCTTGGTCGGAAGCTGTGTGAAGGGGGATGTTTTCTATTTACATTACGTGAAGCTGAAACTGAAGACTCTTCAGGACTAATGGCTTCCTACGTTGATCAAAATTCAAATAGTTGGGGAGGAAAAACTCACCGTTTCTTCTTTTTTCCCTCGAAAGATGAGAATAAGGAAAAGGCGGAAGATGGGATTTTGAGAAAGACCCAAACTATAGGTTTTTATCCGCTGATCTTTGCCTCCATTCTGTCTGCGCTTTTTATTTATGCTCCCTTGTTGAATAAAATGGAAGAGACTCTCAATTCCTGATCCTTGAAGCTTCTTGAGGAGCGGAAACCTTTTTTAAATCCAACGGGCTTTTCCATAATATCTACTCGGCTCCTTCAATATTTTATGCATGTTTTCCTTCTGACTCTTCTGGAAAAGTGAAATATTTGAAGCTTGAGCTCAATCGCAACAAAAGCATTAGGATAACTCACAGCTTCCCACTTCAAAACCAGATAGATTATATAATAATTTTTGGAATTCAATCTTTCCCCCGATCCTTGGCCACTGAATAAATATTGGAGAACTTGAGATCGCCCTATTGAATTGTTTATCAGGTCATTGGCTCAATAACTCAAAAATCTCGTTTTTAATGGATTTTAAACTGTGGGCCAAAGTGCTTTGGACCATTACATAAAAATTCTGATCAATTTATTATGATATAAAAATGAGCATTAAAATAATCTTCCAAAGTGTCCTTTACAATTGCTTTTAAATATGCGTGTGGAGTATTTTTTTTATTATCCACACATTCACGAGTCCTAAAAGTTTGAATGTTTTCAAATGATAGGAAGCAAATTCGCCTTGCATATTAGATCATACAATATTATAAACTGGCAATAAAGGGAAACTCCATATCCTCACAGGTACTTTACTTTATACGCATTATTACTTTCAAGTTTGAAGTGCCATGTATATAGGAATGTACTACATAACATACTGTAAATGCGAAAGCATCATAAACGTGTTTGGAGTTGATAGCCAGGTCAGCGGCACATGTGACGTTACAATACAATTTATTGCCTTTGAGAGTGTGAGAGAAAGGTTTGAATTTTGAGATGTTCTGAGGGTGCATTCGGTCGGATGTTGAGAAAGTATAGGAAGTTCATCCCACATTCATCACATCCACATCCGGTTTTCCCTTTGCCCACCATACGAATACGAACCAAAGCCAAAGTAAGTCCCAGTAATAAATCTGTAGCTACGTGTATATAATATGCACTCCATTGGTCTAACTTCAAGGAAGTGTGATTCATAAAGGTATTATACAATAATATTTATGACCAAACATTTGATAACCGTTCTCTTCTTTTGCTCATGTTCACACATCTCAATAATAAACGCTTCGATCGAATTTGAAGAAATTTTTTGTGAATCTAATTTTAATGTGGTAGCTTAACCACGTTTTTATCGCCTTTCATGAGAATTTCTATATCTTTACTAAAGTATTGGCTCTTATGTATGGGTCAATATGAAATGCAACAATGGCATAATGGACATTGTTGTACACCAAAGTAGTTTTGGATTTTTAAAAGATTTGGGACTTCCGTTACATTCCATGATCAGAAAAAACCCATTTTACAAAGATCCACAAGACCTATTTTGCCTTCCTTTTTCCAATATGAGAAAAGTTTACAATCTTGATTTATGCCTTAGATAAGCCATTCTCTTCTAGTTCGTGTCTCTCGATGTACTTTGTGTACAGTTTTGGAAATGTCTATACCTTATTGCCGTGTGCGAGTATTTAGTATTTCAAGTTTATTGAAATTGATCCATGGGCATGAGTTGAATAAACTATACCTTTTATTAATACGTATACCTCTAAAGGTATAAACCGCATATACTTCTAACTCAAAGATATCAATTGGCATCAGTCGCGTCCAATATGTAAAGCAAGAGCAATATTAAATATAAGGATGTATGTACAAAGAGATGGAGTGAATTTGATTCTCAATGTGGCGTGGTTTTTCTTCTTCACTTGACTTCATTCATGGATAGGAAATAATGTTTTGGCTTTGGCTCAACTCATCGACTCTCTCGTCGAGGTTATTGGCATCAACATTGAGTCTTTTATCTGTCCGATTGCTCCAAATCATCCGCCAGTTCATCCTTATTTCCTTCAATGATCCGAGTCTTGCGATATATTTATGAATGCACGAGAGACTTGTTCGCTTTTTTAATATATGGGCAAGTGTCCATGGCTCAACGTGCCCACCCTATTTTCAATTTACGAGTCCAAGCCCGGAATTTATACAAATCGCCAAGCATATCATCTTGCAGTCAGGTGTGTGATCGTTTGCCATTCGAATTCAATACATCATTTCATGGAACTGGAACAATTTGACTCTCACTTCCCCACAATTACCAGTTTTAATAATAATGCCTGGAGGAGCAAGTGGATTGTTAAAATTCCTCATTGAATCTCCTCCGTTTTAAACTGCTTTTCTTCTCCAATTAAAAGCTAATCCCACAAGTAATTTGTCTTAATATTGAGTAAGTGATGAATCTTAAGCAGCTCGATCTCTTTCCCTGATCGGGGGATCATGAATGAAATCAATTTATTTTTATGACGAAATTGCGTATTTGGGATGTTTAAAAGGTTCAAGCCTACGCAATCATGCAGCAGAGTAATTTGCTCCTGAATATATACATGATGTGTGTGAAATGTATGGATGGATATTGAAGTAATTTGTTGAAATGGAAGGGAGGACTGATGTTCCAGTTGCTGGGCTACGCCTAATCTATTGTCCATATGGCGATATGCTGATTATGAGCGAGGGTGAGCCAGGGCAAATCCCCCCATTACGTGTAGGCGGAGGGCGAAAGACGGGAGAGATAAATAATGTAATTAGAGAACACGGCTGGGCTCGGTTGAGGGAATTGAGGAGTTTGGCGGGAGGATCCTCACGTCCATGCTAAAGCCTTTCACACACCAGATGTTGATGAGGCTGAGAATGTGGCTGATGGCACACGGAATGAGCAAGGGACTCACAAGGCCCAATTTTCTATTCAAAGCTAAATTGTACAACACAAAGGGACCCTTACATAATCATGATACTTAAACGCAGAGATCTGAAATTATTATCAAAGGCCTAGTTTCATGTAGCAAACAAAAGCTAATCAAACACAGTCCATTTGCTTTTAACTATAATATTATTATTGCAAGACACTTATACTAACAATGAAACATAGAATCATTTTAAAATTGTAAGAATCATTTTATAGTTGTATGCAAAAATAAATAAATGAAAAATTGAGGACTAACAAGCGTTACAAAAAAGATCCGAACCTACTTAACAAACGTACATGTGTTTTGGCTGTAATATCCTTTGTAATTTGTAAATCATAAATGTGCACATCTCATTATAACCTATTTATTTGCTCAAAGAAATGTTGTGTGTATACAATGGTAAACTGGGAGTGTGTATTTAAAAATTCCTATCTGGGCCTCTCGTATTTTATTTCATTTGATGATGAGTAATTGATCACTCGTTTCATGCACTCAAACTTTCTAGAGTTGTTTGACACTTTTGAACACACTTGCATACCAAATAGTATTAGATAAGTGTTTAATAATATAAAAGCATAATTTTATGAAAGTAAAGTTGGAGAGAAAATAGTGTATTTTAATAAGTAGGCAGATGTTATGAATTCCAATTTCATCATCTTTTTCTTTCTTTATTCAGCAAATGATTATCATCACATTAAATCAAACACATTATTATTATTATTATTATAATTTAGGGAATTCTGGTGAATTTACCTTACCATGTCCCAAATTCATTCAAATTCTATACTTGAATCTGCCAAATTAAGTAGGCACAAAAGAAAAGGAATACAAGCTACTATGTAATTCAACGTGAAAAATCTTATTATGAGAACCCCATAAAGACTCAAGGACAAAAAAGAGTCGTCTTTTATCATTTTCATGCTATTTCACTCATCGTGAGTCAAATATTTGAGATTCTTTTGAATCTCATGTCGGTCATTCTCAAATTTTAAATAATCTGAGCCAGGCACCAGAGCCATATTTTAAACTTATCTGATGATTTTGTTCACTTTTTGTTTGCTGCGTTTCTCTTCAAGTTGTGTGAAAAGTTGAGAATGTTTTTAAAGTAATGTAAAAGTTGGAGGAAGAGGAACTTTTAAAGTGAGGAGATTGCTCTGAAAGATCAACCAAGTATATTGAACCGCATGCATGGCTAAGTTAAACGATAGCTGAACCATAACGAGGGTGGGTCTCGCTAAATAGGAAAAATTAATCAAAAAGATCATTTTCCTATTACATTCTCTAGTCTTTAGTATTTAGGTATATAGAGTAAAACGTGTGCTATATATTTCTATTTTTCTCTAGAATTTATAATTCTCATTTATACCACTATACTACACAATTCTCTAGAGATACTCATGAACTACTGAATGTAATCCAAGTTGAAGTTCCTTTTAGAGTCAAAATAATAATATTTTTCACTTCAAAGCTATAAATATGTGAAATTAAAATATTTTTCTTTCAAAGAAAATAATTGATGCTGAAATTTTTCTCATCCTTGAATCGTCCATTTGTGTTCAAATGAATAGCCAAGAAGCCTTTTAAACTTTTAATTAGCCACTCGTTTTAAATGAACATGGAAATACCCCCAAGAAAATTAGTCCAACTAACGAATTGCTTTTTTGTAAGAAGATTGAAAGGACCGTTTTCTCAATCAAAAACTTATATATATACTATAGGCTATACAACATACATTTACTTGTATTGTTCATACTTATATTTCTTAAGAGTGAGTTGATTGGGGGCCTCAGAAGTTTGTTAGAACTCCTGGGATGCGATCCCCTTCCATGTTTCTCCTAAATGAAATGTAATCTATGATATTGTCTACTCTAAACATTCCTTTCTTATATATGAAACGAAACAAAGTTGGAGGCTAGATGGAGTGAAATAAATTACTTTTCCGAGGCTGTAAACCTATTTCATTTCATTCTCGCTCCTTGCAATGGATCTCCCTCTTCTCTGGGTTGAAAATCTCCTCCGGATTGAGTGGAATTTATCCATGGTAAAGCACCGAGGAGCACAGTGAGATTATACGAGCTCAACTCTCGAACAAAATCTTCGCTGTGAGTCTAGTAAAGTCTTAAAGACTCTTCCAAAACCCATTGTAGGAGAGAGGGAGAGAAAGAACAAAAGCAAGGGTTACAATTGGTTCTACGAGGAGTTAAAAAGATCTTCATATAAACTCCGGATGAAGTCGAGGCTCTCTTGTTCTCAATTTGATCTCCAAATCGCGGTCTCCTTCTCTTTTTAAACATCCTCAATCTACTCATCTCTTCTTCGTGAGGAGTTCAAACTTCCTTTTCTTTTAATAGGAGAAATCTCCTGGCCTGATAGCGACGGCTTCTCTCATTCCTCATCTCGGTTTGTCCATTAAAGATTAAATTAACTCACACAACATCTCCTGTACCAAAATGATCGCATCAGACAGAAATTCACGTTTAGTGAATTTGAAAAAGAAATTTTGAGCCTCCTTATCAAAATTCTTTTTGACCTTCTAACTCCTTCATTTAACTCTTTATCCTTATTTCCCTACATTGAATAAATTAGTCATTTGCGAGAGAGAGAAATGCACCAGAGAGTGCTTCCAACAATGGGGACTCCTCTCAAAACAATTAGCAGTTTTTCATGTCACTCGAACTTCCTACTACATGTAGGCACTTAATAGACAAAGACGACAACCATTTTCCTTTCAATTGTCCTGGTTAAAGAGAGACGTCGGAAGGGTTTAGTTGTTAAACCCTGAATCCCCTTTCTTCCAACACACAAAAAATTGCAAAAAAAGTAAGACGACGATGACGGTGGCGGGTCCAAATGGGTAATTGCAGACCAGCAATCTTCTCAAGGCTGCCGCCAATTTTCTCTCTCCCCATCCCAAGCCCAATCTTTGGTGCAGATAAGTAAAGTAGGCTTATGGGAAAAGTCTCGACTCGGCTTGACCACCTTTTACGATAATGAGAGGCAATTACCACTTTATTCTTTCCAGTCTCACTCAGTTCAGTCAGGCTTATGGGTCAGTGAGCCTGAAGAGTCCAAAAACCGAAACTGAGTTTTGTTCAGCTCCTTCGCAGCAGTGGCCCTTTTTTTATATATTTATTTACTCGAGTCAAATATTGGGAGAAGGCGACCCTGTCAACGGGACGGAGAGTTCATGTATAACATACATACATTCCCCACTATAATATTTCCCGGGCTGGGAATAACATTGAAGAGGCATGCATATACGGCATGAAAGAATCCAATTCCAAGATTCAAACTTAGGGCTCAGCGGGGCATTTTGGAAGGAAAGGTGTTCTCGTTGTTGTCATTCTCTGTTTAGCCACGCTGGTCTTATAAAAGGACAAATCCTCGTCCACACACACCAGACTCTCTATGCAGGGTCTGTGAGGGGATCTGAAGCCGTAGGAGGCTACGAGAGGACCCAGGGATAAAGGAACTTTTATGACAATGGACTCGGATTGACAAAAGAGCTGAGGAGTGTACGAAGCATGAAACTGTTCTGAGATCATGGAATGCTCGTCGTCCTCCTCCACCTTCTCCCTTGGTTAACCAGGTAAATTTTACCTACAACCCTCCTGACCAGAGGAGGTGGACGGAAGCAGCTGTTAGCCACGCTATGGATAATTCAACTTAGCCTTTGAATTCTAAATTGAAATTAAAATGAAGAATGGTCAAGTCGCAGAGGGAGATTTTCGGTTTTCCCTTCAGTGCCTTATATTCCTTTCTCGTTTCTTTTTACTCATTCAGGGCAATATACACCTCAAAAGTTTCCTCTTCATTGATCACAAGAAAGAAACGCAGAAAAACTGTGTAACAAGGCCAAAAGGTTGCTTCTCCATTTATTGTATTCCTTTCACGATTTTACCTCTATATAAGTATTTATTTTTATTGTTGACTCCTTTTAGAAATAAACAATAAATACAATGACCAGAAGGGGAAAAAGGATTTCTTAAGTTTCAGTGCGTATTGATATTTGTTCTTTATCTTTCTTATTCATTTTTTACCCTGAGAATGTGTCATTTTTTTCATGAATGATTTCTCTTAGTAAGAAAAACTCCTTCATTAAATAAAATGACAAAATTCCTTGATGAGACTGCGAGATGATTGTCACATTTAATTTCATTGTCTCCCAATCCGCCAATTTCAAGCATTTATTAAGTATGAATGTAGGGAGTGTTAAAGTGAAAATGAAATTGACCCAACTATTTTTTTTCTTTTAACAAATAAGTGCGGTCTTTTGGTCAGTCGAATTGTAAATGAACCGCATCTGAAGGAAAGTTTAGCTCAAAGGGCAGCTGATGCTCACATGTGCCTAATGTCGGGAACTCAGGACATCCAATGTGATTTGCATGGTAAGGATCTTTGGGCAGATTGAACGATGGGGTTGGTGACTTCTCAATACGAAGGAATGGACAGATTTCCCTTTCAGCCCCAAAAGTGTAGTCCAAATGAGTGTGGTGAAGGAGAGGAGGGCGGGTTTGAAATTACATTACAGGCCTTTGTTCCTCAACTACTTGGTAGGCTGCGGCTGTTCCTACACACTGTCCCTTCTTCCTCGATCAACCTTTTGGACAAATGTGAAACGTGAATTAGTGAACAGACTTTGCTTTGTCATGAGAGACTGAGTGAGACAATGGGAGCGATAGGGGTGAGCTTGAGAGGCCTTAGAACAAAACTCCCGTCATCATGACTCTCAAGAATCCACTTACTTAAATTATGCATTTAAACGTATGAGTATATACACTAGCTCTCTAGAGTTCTTTTTCTTTAAAGGATTCAATCTCTATGCATTTGGATTCACCTATACTTTTCCTCAAGTGACTCTGACGACTCTCCGGCTCATTATGACTTGGCAGGATAGAAAACACTCCTTGCTTTTATCTCTTCTAATCAATTTGCCAATATCATTCTCAAATCTTTCATTGAAAGATGATATCCGACGAATCAATGTATTATATCTTCCACCAGATGCAATAAAACACTAATTCATTCTGACAGTCATTATAAGCCTCGAAACACTTCATTATTTATTCACAATTTTCGCATTTTATGAAAAATGTGTTTGACTCTGTTTGACTTTAAGGCTATCTTTATTCAATATTTATATGGGCTTTCGCGTCATATATAGAAGCTTTAGTGCTAATCCTCGAGATAAAAGTCAAGAGCCCAAAGAATCAAATTAGACCGACACTATGGAACTCACATGTGCACCTTGGAGTGACTCCTTGCTGTAAAAGAGGCGTGTAGGTTTAATTTCCCCTTTGTTATTTGTAATGTCGTCGTCGTGGTCGTATTTGGAGTTAATGCTAAGGAGCAGCACTTCCAATAAAGGCAACTGACCTTTTTATTCATCAAAATAACATCCTTATTCTTAGAGAACCATTCAGTCTTCATGTTCTTAACCCTTTTGTCTTCCTCCACATGCCGAGGGAGGTGAGACATGGAGAGGGCAGATGAACGCGTACTTTGTAGCTTCGAGGGATGATCCGAGAAGAGAGTGCAATTATCCGTCACTGCATTAGGCAGATGTTTAAACTCATTAGAGCAGAGACATTTGGATTCCTTGTAAATCTCTTGGTTATTGTCGATGAAACGTGGATTACACGGCCATAACGAAGCGACCAGAGAGAGTCATATAGTAGTCTAACTCAATATAACTCGCTTGTATATTATATGTTAGCATTTGGTCAATGAGGAATTTTAGGTTGGTTTAACACTGTACACGGTCGTGTGCATTATAAAGTATTCCATATAATCATATTATTCTATATTGTATTATATGTTGTAGCTAAAGCAGAAAGAATGGAGAAATTCTCAGATTCCATTTTCCGAGTTTGTGGAAAGTGGAATGAATTCCACAGCATAAGGGATAGAGGAAGTGAGTGGAGGAAGACGCAGTTCTCGCAATTCATCTTCGCCTCCTCCATCACTCCCTCGTCCATCTTCATCAGAATCATTTGTGGTGGTTATTAGAGGTTCGCAGAGTTGGAAGGGTGGCTCCCGTGATTTCCTCGGCGTGAGCAAGTCTCCACTCACATTATCCTCACGTTTCTTATTAAAGCCCATTATGATAGCATGGCTCTTTCCTTTAGCTTCTTACCTATTTCACAATTCACATTCAAGGGAAATAGGCCTTCACCAGCCATATAATGAGTCCCGAAATGCAAATGTTGTTTCCGTAAAGATGATAATATGCATCCTCAACAGCTTTCTCGTCATTTGAGCATGGACAAAATTGCTTCCTCTTCTTGTTCCTTCGTGTTGATAATCGACAATTGGATATCGTATATCCTTCTTATTCAAGACGGATATTGGTTTAATGCTCACTTAAGTCTTGGAGTCGTCTTTCAGAGTAACGTGGGATTAGGGATCAGCCCTTTTTATGAGTTTAAAAGTTGAGTCGCTAATGAGCGTAATGAGCTCTCGTTCGACTCTTCCTCTCTGATAGGAAAAGCTAAATTGACTTCTTTCCTTCATGATTGGTTCAAGGTTTTTTTGCACCGACTACGGGACTTGGGGATTAGAGCTATCAAATGGTGTACTGAGCTCATTCTCACATCGTTTGAGAAGGCGAGGCTGGAGGAATCTGTTTTGGTTTAATTTCTAAGTCATGTCATCCACGTCGTTGTTCGGAGCCTTCTCCTTCTCTGCTCTGATTTCCCTTTGATAAATTGGGTGTCAAACTCTGATGACGAGGGCAGGCAGAAGATTTGAGGAGATTTCAATTTGTAGGTCAACGAGGTCTTATGACCTACAAATACACTTTGATTTGAATAAAGGCATTCTTATTAAACTCTCTGAATTTCTAAACTTGAGTTTATGAACTGAGTGAGTGACAGTCGAAGAGATCCATTTTCGCTCACTTGGCCCGACACTCACTGAATATGTCTTGGCATTATGTAGTTTCATGTTCAACAACTAACTCTGAAGAGTCTACACGCATGGAGGGGATATGTGGCCATAAATAACGGGACTTCATTATCTGTGAAATAGATAAATTAGCTTCAGCTTTTCCACTTTTTCATCTACAAAAGGATCCTCTCCTTCAATTTACTCTCGGCCAATGGGACTCCTAATATTATATAAACAAAATTTCGTATCATCCAATGGGTCTCTGGTTTAATTCATATCCAAATTTATTAGATAGACACCTTAACCCTTTTCGGTGGATTAGGAAGCTCATTGTGTGGCCATAATGCGCGTATGATCATGAGGAGAGGGTGATGGGTTCTGGAATGTGAAGGAAAAGGAAATAAAGGCACAGAAAGAGAAAACCCTTGAAGGGAATATGATGCTCATGAATTTTAGTAAGCCTTAATTCTTTTGCCCCGCTCCACTTCAAAGAGGATAAATTAAAGGGCTCTTAAGAGAAAAGATCCTTTAAGGAGATAGGCCAAATACCCTTTCCCTTAACCAACAGAACAAGACTCGCTCCAGGCCCAATTGTTTCTTGAAAATAACATGTTAAGAATGCAGTCTGTTTTCCAAACCCCTCTTTCCAGAAGGGTTACTTTGTCTTAATTGTTACGAACATGGAACTTGGGGAGATTCGGTCCGAGTGAAAGGGTTTTGACAAAAAGAAATGTTGGGGTTTCAAGTTCCGAGTTGATTCAACAGACCTAAATGTTCCGGAATACTTTATGGTGTGGGAGTTTTCTTTCAACTTCAACCATGTAAATACTCCTTATTTACGCTTTATGTTCTTTAATATTTCATTGCATTATTATGTATACATGCATGGGATGTTTCATAGATGAAATTCCTTTGTATTTCAATGGTCCTTCATATTTATAACCCTAATTACAAAACTCCCACAAAACATTTTTGGTTTCTCTCATTCAAAATGTCTTTTATTTGTAAAAGTTCATAAAAATTTTAACATTAGGTATACAACATGGACCATAAAACATACTGTTGTAAGAAAAATACTTACAGTATACTTTGATACTTTAATACTCATATAAAAGTCTGTGAGCCATAAAAAAGTATCTAATAACCGTGTATCATATGACAAATTATAAATGTGTGCTTATACATGGATAATTATAATTAGTAACGGATAGTTGGAACTCAATTAGAAACTTCACCGCCATATTTATTCGTTTTTGACAAAGCCTATCGTAGATAATTTAAAATTAAATCGATAACAAACCATGGCATATTGGTTTCATTAAGGACGCTTTATTCTTTTATTTATAATCAATTTATCTCATTACAAGAATGTCTCAATCAGTAATGGTTTTTAGGAACGTCCAATTCCTTATTTTCTTACCAGTTTCCAATTATTTAATGAAAGAGAAGGCAGGCAAAGTAAGCGAGGCTTTTACCAAGATAGAATGACACAATTCTTTGATGAGGCTTAAAGAAATATTTGCCTAAGAATGAGGAGGAAGAAACTTTTGATTCAAACTGTATAATCATATTCATTCATTCTTAACTCATTCTAGTTTTAACTCGACTTTCAATTTGAAAATAAAAAGTTTCTTTTTGCCATTGCGTGTTGTTTCTTTATGGCTCATGACTCATTGTTACTCCTTTTCAAAACATTATTATTATTAACTTTATAATTGAGAGTTTCAATTTGAGACAGATTTCTTGTTTTCTCTAGAACAAACCAAAACATCTTAATTTCTTCTAAGTAATTTTGTCACTTTCAGAACTATTTTTTGTTGCACGCTTTTCGATTTTGGAATGAATTTTCATTATAATGCCATTATTCGTTAACATTAATCATGGGCAATATTTTTTCAAATAATGTATACAATTTTGAGTTGCAAGGGTTTTAAGATATGATGAAAGTAAAGTTCATTTAACTCATTTTGTTTTATGCACCGGAGCGTTTAAGTACTTTTAATAATTTTTATTTGAAATTCATTCTTGTTTGAAAGAATTTAAAGATAGGTTGAGCTGAATGGCAATAAAGAAAAGACTCACTGTCGGCTTTGAACCGGATATTTAATTTAATGACTATCGTTATTCATTTATTAAATCCTCTTTTCCGCCCTTAAGCCCAACTTGATTCATTCTTGATTATCAATTCAAATTTTGCAAGTTTAAGGCTGATTAAGTGATTCAGAGATTCGACCGTGGGGCAAATCCAAATTAATGTTCTGCATATATTTATTTTTCCTTTTAAATTCGCAGTCTCACGATCTTATTCGAATATATTAATAAAATATTCCTCAAACCCCCAACAATATTATCAAATGCGCTTATTTGCAAAAAAACAAGTCGCATTTTAATGAAAAATGCTTATCCGTTGCTACAAAAGATGATCTTGTGCGTATTTAAAATATATTATAGCTGTTTATTATTCTATTTGAATTGAAAGTGTTTGAATAACTCAAAACTCTAATAAATAAATCGCACAAAAAATAAATACATTAGTTTTGATTCTTAAATTGTCTATATAATATCTGAATATTTTAGAAAGAAATATTCAATTAATATTATAGTTTTTATAGTAAATTATAGTTTTAATCTTACGCAGTTACTTGAATTATTCCTCATCAATATTGACAAAGTTTAAACCACACGTCCATCAAAATTTATAGCTAAGCATTATCTTATGTTTTTCGGTCGTAAAGTTTCGAGCCGACTTGCGTCTTCTTCCAAAGACGATTCAGTATGTTCACTATACTTAACTTCACGACTCAAGGCGGAGAAACAAAGAAATAATGACGCAGAAAGAGGAAAGGAATTTAGTAGTCTAACGCCCACCGTGCATTCTATCAACTTACACAGACAAACACTTCTCGACTTTAATTTAACTCACTCAGAATGTGTTGTGTACGCTGTGTTTAGAAGGTACATCTTGAGAATATTCGAGGCTTTAGATAAATGTAAGATGCACATCTTTAAATCCACTCTCAACCCATCTGCACGTGTAGATGCCCTTTACTTTGCATTAAAATCGTTAAAAAGAGACGACGACATTCTTCTATTAGGAAGCAAAGATCGAACTTCATGATGCGAACAAAGAATTTCTACATTATAATTCACCAGGTAAAAAGGATGATGTGAATTAGAGACCAAAAACCCAAGACCTGCTATTATATCAAGCTTCTACATGCATGAAGGGAACTTGCTTTAAACCATTTAAACTATATAATCGTGGTTAGAAGCTATTAGATGAAAAAGACAATTTATAATTTAAAAACTTGCAACTTTCAACACCAAGTTTCAGAAATGATGAATATGGCGAAAAAGTTCAAGTGATAAGGATCTCATTAACGTTAGATAGCTGCACAAATGACAATTTTTCTTATTTCACACCTCCGCTAGGTTTAATTAGAATGAGAAACATCAACCATGTGTCCAAAAGGTACAGGTGCATGTAAGAAATATAAAAAATGCAAGACTCAAGTTTTACTCAAAATTCTCAAAGCTAACAGCAGATGAGCATTTTAAAACTTTACACACTTCACACGTGTAAATTTTTTTAATATTCTCATTATTAAACATTTGCGAGTCTCACAAGCCTTAACGTCCTCACTATTGTTATCTCACCTAAAAGCGAAGTTCAAATAGGTAATTAAACCTTTACAAATGAAGTCTCATTGGCATTAGGAAGAGCATATGTAGATTAAGCATACGAGCATCAAAAATACTCTTAAAAGTTCTCAGGGGCACCGGTGCTTTGTACAGTTACAAAATTACACATTTTAGTCTTTAAAGAAAATATTCTCATCCTGATGGATTTAGGAAGCGGTATGGACCTAACTACTACTCTACATTTCATTGTTCAATTTAACGATTCTTATCACTTTTATTAAATAGTTTCTTGAATTCAGTAAACAGTGAATAATATTTAGGTATCTTCTTTATTCCAAAGCATACATTATCATATGCAATTTGTTAAAATATGATTCCACTCAAAAGAGGATGTAGGAGATAAGGTCCGTCACGAAATTTACCTTTTTCATAATATGTCAGCCATTTAGACCAAAGTGGAGTTTAGAAAGGTTTTTTATTTAAAATGGCATGATCAAATTTTGTGGGACATAATCTTGAATGTGGTTATAAGAAAGGAAAAGGGATTCTGAAGATCTTCACCCTTCTTATTCTTTAAAAGGAAAACTTGGTGAGTTGGGCTATGAAAGACGTTCTCTTTTTAAACGGATGGATCCTCCAACTCCCATTTAGATACGGGCACGGTCAAGTAGAGGAAAATGAGTTTGAGGGGTTCTCCTCTGATGGAGATAGGGGCTAGGAAGTGAAAAGCATAGAGAGTCCTTATTCACTCTTTA
This sequence comes from Neelides sp. FZ-2019, assembly GCA_009869795.1. NCBI lineage: Eukaryota > Metazoa > Arthropoda > Collembola > Neelipleona > Neelidae > Neelides > Neelides sp. FZ-2019. Next base: position 83,343 of record VJMY01000256.1, read on the forward strand.
AGCGAAACGAGTGGTGAGTCCTCCGTCAGCATTTGTTCTGAGACCATGCGGATGAAGTGAATGGAAGGAGTTTTCTCTCTCCTCTCCCTTCATCCCTTTTTTCTAAAGATTCCCATGCCATCCTTGAACCTGAACCTGAACATGAGACGGAGGATGAGAGAAGCACTCTTTGTTCCTACAACCCCAGATCGAGGGCAAGTATATACAATAATCTATATATCCATCCATATTCCATGTGTAAAAGACACTGCCTACACTTGGGTGCTACAAGATACAGTTAAAAGCCTTAAGGACTTCATTATATTGAGAATGCGAGGCATTTATAATGAAATGCTTCTCACACGTCTCAATACTCAAAATATGTATGTGTGCAGTATGTGTATGCATTTATGGTTGCACTTCCATAGGAAAAATGGAGTTATGGGAGATTGAGGAGGACGATTTTCCTGTGTGAGGGTTTGGTCTGCTTCCTTCCGACGTACTAGTTCTCTCAAGAGAATCCGAGCCAAGTTCCATCTGGAATTTGGGAAGGGAAAAAAATAAGGGTCGCTCCCCTTCCGAACAATTTATTCTCTCTGTCTCTTCCCTATATTAATTATGTGGATTAAATGTCGAGTGGGAATGAGAGGGGCGTAATTACGGGTTAGATCCCCTTCGAACCCTAAATGCATTTTGCCATCATGAGTAGCGGTCGAGACCTCCGTTCCCATCCTTTCTAAAGACAGAATTTGGAATGAAGATGTGTGAAAGTCCATTGAAGCCTATCAAGCTCCCTTGGCACATTGTTCCCATGTACGAAAGTGGGAGCCTCGAGAGTAATTTTCCTCTTGAGAAGGAACGATGTGGAGGAATTGAGTATTCCAGACAAGGAACCTGTCACCGTTAATTAACGCACTCTTCTGTCAATTAGGGTTCTCTGATTGTTCTCGAGGGAAAGATTTACTTTTACATACTTACAGAATAGGGAAGAACTAATTCTTCTTCATCAATTCGCTGGAGATGTTCAGAGGGCTTTGCTCTCCAAATTATTCTTCCAATTCTCGCCATTCACGTTTTTATTTAATTTGAACAAATAGCCCAAGACTTTTCCTCATCAAGTGTCAAATTAGAGGAATAAAATAATGGAGAAATCGTTATAAATTATGAATCATTTGCTTTTATTTTAAACCCTTTTATTTATTCACGACTTTGGGAAACAAAAGGAAAAAATAGGTTTTGAATCGACAGATGAAACGGCCGTAGTTACATAAATTACAAAGTCATCAATTACATTAGTGAAAACACACGAGATTGTTATATTGTGCAAACATTGGAGTCCATCAATACTCTGGTTAACACGTACATGGGAAAAGTGCATAAAGGAGAAGGGGTATTTCCATTGGAACCATTCCAATTTGTGTTTCCATTTACAGACAAAGAATCGAGAGATAAAGTGGGAATGCCAATTTCCGTTTCTTTCACATGTTTATGTGGTAATCAAATACAGGAGATTCTAAAGAGAGTTCTTGAAGAAATCAGCCAGAGCTTTTCACTTTTTTTTCAAATCACCTCGCTCAACACGTTGCCCATACAGCCTCCTATATATCCCTACGAGGATGAGTGAAGAGAAGTAAATGATACAACGACTGTCGATTAAAGGAGACGTGAACTGTAAATTAAACATACGAGATTATTCTTGAGCTCAGGATTTGAATAGATCTTAAGCCAACATGCGGATTTTAATGATTCTTCTTCGTTAAATCTGTACAAAAACTTAAAGAAACTGCTGAGAGTTCCGTTTATCTCTTCTTTCAACTTCTTTCCTTAAAAAGGGAAACAAAATAAATAGATTCCCTTCACTATGCAATGTGTACATTAACAGATTTGTGCCAAAACTCTGAACTCATTTTTAAATTAACAACCATACATGGATAAACATAAGATTTAAATCCGGTTCTTGAAATGAAATAATAGTTAAAGAAAAGACCGTGTTTGTCAATATCGGATTGTTTGCAGTTGAATCAAGATTGATCCTTGAACGGAAACAATAGATGTTTCAACTCAAATTGAACCAGTACTTAATCTACATTCTTGGTTTGTAAACAAGAGGAATTTCCGAAACTCCTAAATCTCGTCTTAATGTAGTTGTTATTCAGAACCAAAAGTGAGCAATAAATAGGAAAGAATTTCCTATTAAAATTCTAGTAGTCTCATCGTCTGCATTCAAATGTTCCTTATGCTCTTAAAAGTACACGTAGCTCTGTGAACATAAAAAACATTAAAGACGCCCATCTTCTCCATGTTTAAGGTGTCAAGTTGAAAGCTTTGAAGGGAACAAAATAACAGACAAACTGTACATTTAAACCAATCAAATATGCGACATCCGCATTGTGACCATTCAACAGATTTGGTAAATACGAAATTCATTTAAACCGTTATTTTTAAAATTTTTTATAATTTAAAATTGTCAATTTAGTAAAAGTTGATTTTCTGATTAAGGATTTACAAAGATTTTTATTTGTCTTTATGACCCATAAAAATATATCTGTTATCTTGAAGTATAATATGACTAAAGTTTAAAGTACTTATATAGTTGGACGTATAGGATGAGTAGCTCTTTGATCTGATTTTCTTTCAAAAGAATTGTTTCCGATCCGAGGCTGTTCAGAAGTTCCATTAGTAATAAGAGTGCAGAACAGCGTCGAATGGCCCATTACTCACAAAATTTGGTCCATTACTTCTGTAAACTAGACGTCTTCACTCTACTTCATTGTGTTCCCCAGGATGCTTTAAAGAAAAAAGTGTCTTACTTCTCAAATTCTCTTTTCTACCCTGTTAATTTCATTTCAAAATTAAATTAACCCTCAAATTGAGTCTTCAAATAATTCAACCCAATTTCAACAACCCTTTCATCTCTCATATGCTATCCAAGTTATTGTAAGTATCCACTTTATATTAACAATGCGGATGCTTAGCCAAGCTCGTTGACAGAATGTTGACTATTAATTTAAATTCTCATTTGTAGTCGCATATTACCAAAAGGTAAAGAAGCTTTTCCATTTTTATGTGACAAAATAAATAATAGTCTGTTTGCTCAATATTATCTAGGAATATAATGAGTGCGCTCTACAACAACCATGAATTACTCCGATGACAGAAAGGAAATGATCAAATTTTTATATCATAATAAAAACAAAAAAGTGGATACAGAAGGTGTAGCAAAAACTTCGGAGAGGAAAAGTTCATTTCGTAAAGGAGCAAAGCGAGAGGAAACAAAAAATCAAGTAGCGTGCAACATGAATCTCTCGCAGGAAAAATAATGTCTATTTTCAAATGACGGTCAGATTTAGAAAGAGGGAGTTTCAACTCCCTCGTTAGGCTCACTATTTCTATTTAATCATTCTCCACGTTTTGGATCTAAGGATGTCTCATCCTTTGAGTCTCGAAGGGGAAATTGGAAAGACTTGTCGTCTTTTAACTCCCAGGACAAGAGTGGCGGATTAGGAAGTTCGACACCCGAAAAAAGTTTAAGACACGCCGAGCGCCTCAAAGGCATCATTTCTCCTCGCCTTGAACTCCATCGTGATTCATGGGGGTCGTAAAAGGTAGAGAGAGAAGACTGAAGAGAATAAAGTATTAGAAAGAACAGCTGAGCCTGGTGGCCTTAAGGCCCAATGCACGGCCAAAGAGGGGGAGGAGGAGAGAAGATGAAAGGAGACTGGGAAGAAGACGAAGGGTCCTCGGAGCATAAAAAAGGAAACTGAAGGGGCAGTAGAACATCCAATTCTTCCTCTGGTGGCTCCAGGCCCAGGTCATTTTATCTGGTTAAGGAACTAATAGGGAAAGCCCTTAGAAATCTCCCACAACACATCTATTATTTCTTCAATGGAAATTGGCTCCGGGTCTTTTCTTCATTCAGATTTAACAAGTTTCAACTTACATATTATTTCCACATCCGATGGAGAGATAAATATACACATTCATGGACACATTATATCCTCTGGAGACGTCCATTCCTTCTAATGTTGTACCTCCCTTACCTGTCTTATGTAATGATACAGAAAGCAATGCACGGCGTGTGTGGGTATAAGAAATTTATATATGATCTTTTCCTCTCTGAGCTCCAAAACGAGACTTTGAAGGATAATGGACCTTAACGACCGACTCAAGACGACCTAGTACAAAGTTTTTATAAGAAAGGCAATCCCAAGAGTCATGCTATATTAGGGGTGTGTTCCAAAAGAGATGCTTGAATCCAATCTACATTCAATTTTATACTTGGCCTTCCTGAGGAATGGATGTAAAGAAATCTTGACTTCAATTTCTTCATGGCTCTTGAGAAATCTTGAAGAAAGAAAGAACCAGCCTGATGTTCGTTTGTCTTTTATTATTGATCTCGTCTTCATCTTCAGCTGGTTTAACAGGGCCAAGTTTTTGCCCCTCAACCACGAACCATAAGAACTTCAGTTCCCACCCATCAAACACTATAGAGGAGTGAGGGATGAACCTTTTAAAAAGTGAGACTTCTCTTTCAATCACTCCATGAACCTTCAAGTTCTCCTATGGCCCCCTTTCCCGCATTTTAGGAAATTCTCGACCTCGAGATTCAAAAGGGCACCCAATTAGTCATTTTATATTTCCAGACATTCGCTTCAAATGGCGAAGGTCACGGAGAAGCCAAGCAAGGAAACTCAAACTATTCCTTTCCAAAGTATAATTTCCCTCATTATATCTTTTACAACTCGCCCCTAAGTATAAGTATTATTATATATCAATTTGATGAGTTAAGTAAAAGTAATGTGGGGAGATATTATTACCCAGAACCCTTTTACAAATAAATATATCCAATCTTCGGCAATGGTCTAATTTAGTTTGTAAGATCTATAGTTTATGAGTGACCTTCACCTCTTCCGAAGCTGACATAATTCCCGAAAAAGGTTTTTATCCCAATTAAGGACTGCGGCTTTTATACCCCTCTATATCCTATCCCTCATTTTCCATTATGAGGATGAAATGAACCAAGAAGACTGGGTCGGATTTGTTTTTACAGCCGACTTTCCTTTCACCTTAATAAATAGAAGTTTGGAAGCCCATGTGGAATAAAAGGAATATCGATCCATACGTCCCGAATTCCATTTTATAAAGAAAAAACCTTGAGATTATAACAAAAATATTATTATTATAAATACACTATAGTGTATTATCAGACTATTTATGTATTAAACTCTCATATGAGAACTTGAGAATTTCCTTTTGTTGTACTCGGGCATGGAATAATCGATAAATAAATTAAAATTTAAAAATTTCTTATCAAAATCCCTGTACAATTAACCTTATTATTTCCTAATGTGCAAACTTTAATAGCAAAAAATAAGTGTGTTAAGTATTATGGGAGGTCTACTTGGGCTTTTATTACTCGATCATAAATAATTATGGTACATAAAGGAATATTAGAAACAATTTAAGTTTATCCATTCCTATTAGTTGGTCAATAAGAATGAAAAGTATTTTTTCATGAACTAATAATTATTTATCTTTTGTAGCGATGCACCTGCACATCATTCGGAAAAGTTATAGTTATTGTGTGCATTTAAGTGAATTGAAAATAATTCTTACCTCAGAGAAATGTCTCTTATACTGTATATGGCTAATCAATGCATATATTATTCGACTCTTGAATGGCCGATCAATAATGAACATGAAAGAATGCATTTATTACATGGCAAAAGACATATTACGGCGCTCCAAATGGTTCATAATAGAAATCAGGAACAGAAAACACAACAGGCTTCCCCTCCCTTTCTTTCAACTTGTTTTTTTTCGCTTGACTCATCATAAGAAAATAAGAATTTCTCTCATAATGCAAAAAGTCAGATTTCACATCTCCTAATAATCATACCTACCCAATGGGCCAAACTGGGTGAACTCGAATCTTTTGCATATTCACCTCATTACGATATCTCACAAAAGGACGACGCCCATTTGTTTAAGTAAACCTTATAAAAATGTGCTTTGTTTGAATATAAATAATATGCATCTCATTGTTGTGTGTTTGTGGGTTCAAAAGACGGAAAATAGCGATTATGAATAAAAATATCGTGAGTTGAGATGAAAAAATAAAATGTGTGTTCAATTTGTCTTGTCAGATCACTGAGAGCTCCCCGGGGTATTCCTTATGCTTCGGAAGAAGAGCCCAAGTCCTGCTGTGGAATGTCAACGTCGCAGGCCGTCTCTATAAGATGGTTCATTATCGTCATCGCTGTGATTGGAATATGCTGTACTGTGGCTGGGACGGCGCTTGGAGCGGCGCGCTCGGCAGGAAATCAACATCTCACCTTGTCTCTCCTCATGATCGGTGAGCTCCCTGGATTTTTATTTATGGAATTACTATTTTTTCAGCAGCTTTTCGCCATGAAAATTGTCGGTTTAACACCTTTGACACTTTTTAACTAAATGAAACCTGCTTTGAGTTTAATTTACTTTCTTTATTTATCAAAAAAAAACTGCTTAATTTTTATAGAAAGAGAATTAGAGAATTAAGAATAAAAAGTTCCATATGAAAGTTACTTTTAATCTTTCTATGAAAGATATGCAGTACAGTTCTTTTTCTAGTTTATATAGGGAATGTTACCATGAAGATATTTATCGAATATATTAAACATGTCTTGAAAAAGATTGAAAAATGAAGTAAGGAAGAAAAGGCTTTATCGTTGTTTCTAACAAAACGGGCAGCAATTTGAGCATCTCTATTGATTCATTTTTTAATCATTGAAAAATAAAGAGGTTTTGTTTAAAATAATATTTATAGTAACGATATTTTTTTTCCTATATAAACTAGCAAAAGAACTACTGCATAACGAATGAAAATTTATTATTTCTAGTTTACTTTGCCGATTAATTCACAAAGGTTATTTTCAATCAAGTTCTATAAAGACGTAAACTTAAGCTAACTAGGTTATAAAAAAGCATATTCTTAAGGTTTGGTGAAGGTGGGGCAGTTATGTATATTAGGTATATCTTAAATGGCTTACTCATCATCTGTCAAGTTATCACGTTTAAGAACAAAAGTAGGATAGATTCTTTAATGTGCCCATAATGACTTTTATTCCTGTTTCATCAATATAAAAATAAAAAAGCCCATAAATATGTTTCGTGACTGCCTGTCCTATAGAGCCAACGTGAAAGTTAAGTGATATTCAGCCATTCATTTGACCGATACATACATTACGAACGTAAGAAACCGATTTAATATTCCCTGATTGATCCTGCTTCCTTCAGGACGAGTTTTATTCTATTTTTCATTTTAGGTGACACATTACATGGTGTGGCTCTATCGCATAGTCCACATTATACTTTTCATCCTGAATAGGGAAAAGTAATTGGATTGGGTTTACTTATTCAGTGAGAAATGGTAATGGTACTATTAGTTGAGGCATAAAGAATCTCCGCTCCCGTTTGCCCCCATTTTCGCCCGTCCTTCCCTTCGATGTGGAAATAACGGGTAGTGTAACCTGAATATATCCAGGACGCTATTTCCTCTGAAATGGAGAAACTCAATTTGGGCCGCCTCTTTCCTTTTCCAGCCCTTTAATTGAATTTGCATGTCATGGGAAAAGGGTGTAGCGAATATGAAAACGTATGCGGACAAAGAAAAAAACCATTTTTAGAGAATGCCGTCGTGTAGCCTTTTTCTTATTAGATGAAAATTGCATTAATTGCCTTTGTTATGTCTCCATATTCATTGACACGAATCCTCTCCTTTAATAAACAGGAGAAATTTCTCTTTTATTTTGAATCACAAATGTGAAAACCCTGAATAATCACAATTAATTTCATTCACACATTCACAAAAACTTGGTTTAATATTTACAGAACCTTTTTAATTGTGCCTCTTAGATGTATACAAATTACAATTACCTAACCTAACATGTATATTTTCATGAGTATTTAAAAACTTTTCATGATTAAGTAATAATAATTTATCATTATTGCTCACTTTATTTATGTAAAGAACTAGGCAGGCATGGCTAATTTCAAGATTAATTAATATAAAAGCACTTGATTTCTTTTTAAATCTTTATGAAATCTCATTGCTAAATAAATAATGGAATCTATATGTGCATGGTCATAATGAGACCCCCAAGTCTTCCAATTCCTTCACAATAATTCACCCAGGTGTATAAAATTGGTATATGAGAATAAGTCTAGTCAAAAGCTTAAGAAAGAATTAAGCAAAAATAATGTTAAGTAGTGATAAGGAGAAATGCAAACAATAATTTCACATATTCTTAACACAATAATAATGTGACTCAAAAAGGAGAATACCGTGAAAAGGTAACAGCAATCGTCCAAGTTTGCACTCTCGTCCTTTAAATACCCAAAGAACCTCATTAAGCCGAGGCCCAACTCTCAGGAACTTATTACAACTTTACATTTCATTCTCTTTACTAGTTATCATGATAATTTGACGTGGTGAAATAGAAAGAAAGTTAAAAACGATGATTAACTTAAATTATTCCAACTAAGCTAATGAATTGAAATGGCTGGATGGAAGTGAGGAGAGATAGGCTTCTCTAATGATCTGAGAGAAGTCTTCAGTTTCTTCTCTCATTTGCTTAATACTTCTACAAGGAATTTGAGTTTTAAATGACAAGTTTCACTTTTGTTTATTGTCACTATCATGAAAGGAATTTAGTGTTTATTTGGGTATGAAAGTCGAGTGGAAGCCCTAGATTCTCCCCCTATTAAATTTGATGTAATCTCCAAATTTTCCGTCATCAAGCCTTCCAAACTTCGCGGAATGCCCAGTGTCTAAATCTTAAAAATAAGCATAAAAGAGATATCTTTTGTCATTGTTGTGAAATCTGGCCCTATTTCTCAAGCTCGAAGCTATTATGCATTCATATAACTGAGAGCATTGTGTTTGACTCCTTTTGATTAGCATTACGCGAGGCGAGAAGCTGTTGGAGATCATAGAACCATTAGCGCTCACATCCGAACAATTCGGTCCATTAATGCGTTCCTTTTATTCTGCAAATTGTAGCCTCTAACACTACTCGACATTATATAACTAGCTAAATAAAGTAAGTTTAGGTTGGCTGATACAAATAGCAGGAGCTTAAGAATCAAATGCATAACCTGTCGAATCTCCTGTCACCATCATCACTCCCAGCGCATTGTCTGATAAAAAACATTCGAAAGGCCCAAGACAATGGATAATGTCTCTCGGAATTCAATCTTCGTTTTAAAAAGCTGAATACTGATTTGCTTCAATTACATCTGAGCTTACAATCAATACGCACTTACATATTTTATATATGTGTACATATTTTCATTGTAGACCATCACGTGTAAGTACAAAGATGATTAGGAATACTGTAAAGTAACTAAATACAATGTATAACTAGTCCGAGTCTCCTAATGTTTTTCAGAATCATCTAAAATCAAAAAGTATCCAAGAATGCGTACGAACTTATGTAATAAAGTAATAACTATAATAATTATCGTTTTCAATGCTTTGTGTGCCACATGTTATTGTGTACAAATAAAAGCATGATAGAAAGCTCCATGCAGAATATTAAGAGCTGAACCATAAGGTGTTTCAGGATGTTTTTAATCATTATAAGCAATTTAGTTCTTGCTTGAGGCCCCAAGGAATTGTACAAATGGCCGTGTTTAAATATTTAAAATATACGGTTCGAATATGTTCATTTTACAAGAATGAGTTGGCCGACCAAGTGATGGGGATTCAGGTAGCTCGAAGTCGTGTAGTTGGAGAATCAAGTTCTTCTCGTATTTAACACGAGTGACTTTGCAAGGCTGTTGCGAGTTTGTCGGTTAATGCCATATTAGTCGAGTTAGCTTGAGGTGAGAGGAGGCCCAGGTTCTCTTGTCAGAATCCCCATGCCACCTCGCCATCACCAGGTTGTTTTCTCTTAAAGGGTGCAACTTGCATTTTACGATTCGAGTCTCTGCTGCGGTTCAACTTTAGTGCCATGACTGACTGGCTTTGTTGGACATTGGCCAAATAAGGAATGCAATGGAACACAATGGTAAAGGCATCGTTGTGAATAATAACTAAAGGGTAGGAAGAGGAAAGACGTGTCACGTTAACTAGTTTAAGAAGTAAATAGGTAAGAAAAAGATACAAAAGACAGGTTCCGCTTAAATATTACAAAACATCAAGTTCAAATTGAATTCGATAGAAAATACTATTCAAAGACTAAATTATACACTTGGTAAATGCAGTGATCTTAATATTTTTTCGACGTAGCTTTTTAATTTATTTAGTCCACATTTAGTAGAGTAATTGAATTCAGAATGTTATGATAAAAAATAAGACTATTTTTTACTTCTTTATGGTTAAAAAACTTTTATGTAGAATTGTTAAAGACTAGAGCGTGCTATAGGGGTTTTTATGAAATGTAACAATTAAAGATAAATACTACACAAATGAAACAAGGAGCATTCTAAAATGAGATTTATGGAATTCTGAGAGGACAATATTATGTAGCAAGGACAAATTTCTAGAACCCCGAACATTTCCAAGCAAATTACTATGAAAGACGGAGTATAAAAGAACGGATGCAAGGCCCGGATGAGAGAAATTAAGATTGAACGAATTATTTATCTTCTCCTTTCGGTACACTGCATCAAAGAAGAATTTGTCGAATCAGAGCTAAAATATAACTTGTAAGTATTTTCTGTTTCAAATCTACTCAGGAACAAAAAGACTCGAATCTTTTACACCATTTAATATTAGAGCTTCAAATGGTTTTATACACAAACAAGAAGGAATAATATTACAAGAGTAGGTATAGACTAAAAAATGGGCCATTGCATTCCTCGCTTTTATGATTAGTGTTTGAGACGTGAAAACAATCCCCATTATAAATTGCTCCTAAAACCGTATGATTTCCTTTAAATTTGGACTAATGCCACAATCAAAATTCTCTTTAGTTCCATACAAAGGCCAAATTGTAAAAAGAGCGTGAAAGGATGAAGAGAAATTAATTACTTTCAAACGCTTGGATTTGGGCATAAAATTTAATACAACATGAGCTTTATGGCTCATATTAAAAACTTTGCATTGGCGATTAACTTGGACTCACGGGGATTTGAATGCTTTTAATGACTCCGTAAAAGAACTTTGTCTATTGTGCTCAAGTAGTCATTAAGACATCAGTATTGATATATGACCTCATATATTATTATGAAGAAGGTAGGAGTTTGAGAGAAAATAAAAGCGGATAAAGGTGGGTTCTTCCACCGTGAATCCTGGCTCAATTTAAAGCCCCATTAAAATGATAGAGCAATAAGAGAGGATTATTAGCATGTGCCCTGCTCACCTCGCCAGCTGCTTCTTCGTTTCCTTTTAAATTCCGCTGATAGGAAAAGGAAGTGAGAGACGACGCTTGCGGTCGGCTGGCTTTTAAATGGATGAAGATAAGTATGCTCATGCTAATCTCCTTCATTTTCGTATTCAAAGGGGTTGGAGTCGTCCTCTTGACCGTATCTGCAGTCGCCTGGAGACTCACCGCCAACGAGAGCGGAACTTCGTGCAGGGCAATGCTTGGATTTGCGAGGAGCGGAAGTTCCCGAGGAGACGGTGGAGCGGAACCGAACCGGAGATTCGTGCCAAGGCTTGCTCCTTCCTATGGTCGACCTCATCACCCCTACGCTGGTAAGGAAAACAATGCATTTCTATCAACTCTGTGTACATTCATATACAGTATATTATATTATCTGGGTGATACAGAGTACTAATATGAGATTGAATGAAAGAGAGGACTTCCTCTTTTTTGTCTTAGATTTATTGGGTCTTCCTTTGGTTCTTCCTCTTGAGTTTTCTAAAGTTTTTTCTCAAATTTGAATGATAATAGAATTCTCAAATACTTTTTCTAGCGATGATGTACCCGGATTTCCAGTATCGTCCGCCTCCGCCTTCGTATCAGGCTTCAATGCAAGAATACCGTCTAAGACTGTTGCTCTTGGAGCGTTCTAATCCGACGATTGCTGCTGCGGCGACTCTCGCTTCTCCTTCAGCCATGAGCATAGTGCCTCCTCCCCCCGCTTATCGTCCATACAATGGAACCTTGAGGTATGATTTAATAAATCCGTTATAAACGACAAAGGCTAATTAAAAAAATGTTATAATAAATGGGCCTATTATTTGATGTTCTAGGCCAGGAAATTGTCGACCTGAGCATGACTTCAGCCGACCACCAAGCTACAGGAGCAGGGCTTCAGGACAAAATGGAAATCACTATGATCCCAACGGATCCGTTGCTAGTCGTCCATCACTTGACCCAAGCGGAGTGGCCCATTTGAACGGTTCGGGGCATCGAGGGATGCTCGACTCGCCGCTCCACAGCAGGAACCCGTCGCTTCTCAGCTATCTCTCCCAACAGTCTATTCAGGACAACGGGTCCGGCGTGTCTGGGTCAGAGCGGAATGCTAATAATGTCGTGATACAAGCTGTCGGAATGAATCTCGGACTTGACATGCGGATGGGATATTCTACGAGTGGCCAAGGTGGCGAGGAAGATGGACGCAAGGATCATCGGTCCTTGGTCGAAGACGTCGACGGCTACGGCGACGAGAAGAAGAGTAGTAAGGATGGGAACTTGGTTCGAATTGTCCAAACGACAGACTCGAGCCAAGTCATTGGACGGGACTCTGTGATAGTGACGGTCTCTGGGTCAAACCATGCTCTCTGGGATCAATCGCTTCAAGAAGCGGCGGTGATCCATCACCAACAACTCAATCAACATCACCGGAATAATAGCATGGGCTCGGGAATTCGACCCTCGCAGAGCGGAGGACCTTCAGATCAGACAAACAATAGTGAAGTTCAAATACTGGCCCATTTATGACTTTCCAATATTTAACCCGCTACTTCTTGGATTCAGCCATATGTCTTGAATTTAAAAAAAACAGTATATTCTACACTTACATGAAACTTGTTTTAATAGATATGTATGTAGATCGTAATGTTTACAAAATATATAAAAAGAAGATTTGTCCTTTGGGACATCCACATACATAATATTATATTAAAAAAACTGATACTACGATAATAGTCATGCTAAATATTATAAAATGTAAAATGTATAATTTCACTAGCTGTAGATTTTGCGAGTATTAATAATCTAAAACGTTGTATTTTTCATTTTGTTGTAATTGAAGAGTTTATTCAGATTATAAGCTCATTATATTCAACAAGGATTTCTTGCTCTTATTAAAACATTTTTTAAAAATCAATCAAAACTACCAAAATATGAACTTTTAGCTAAGGCACACATTCAAGTTTAAGTAAGGAAAAATGTGTGAAAAATACGTTAAGTCTTAAATATCTAAATTGAAAGAGAATGAAAAAGATATCACCAGTATATTCCTTTTTATAATTTTACTCTATTAACTGTAAGTTAAGGTATTCTAGATTTTAATAATTATAAGGAAAGGAGTATTTAACGTATTTCAAGTGTACGTTGTCAGTTGAACTTGAAATAACTTAGGTAGAATATTTCATTCATCTAAATAGCAAGAAGCTTAAATTAAATATTTTGCTCTTGTATTTGGATGATCTTTTTCAATTTTGAAGCCATTTTTAGGTACAGAAATGAATTATAATCCTCTTGTATTTTTTAGATTTAAAAATCCCTTCTTACAATTATGCTCATGTATACGTTCTTTCCCTTTTGTTGCATATGATATATAATCGTATGCCTGACGAGTAATAATAATTATGATGATGAAAATATCCCTCAAATAGAAACCACACATTGTAGTTACGATTAGAGATGTAAGATGTAAGCATTTAACTCTTTAATGCTTCTGTGAGAAGTTTAAAAAAATCAAATAATTGATTCAAAATTTAAATTCATATATAGGCATGGACCACAAAACTTACTGTACCTCTATCAAAATATATTATAATAAGAATCTTATAGTAAATAAAAATATCTAAATTGTAAGAAAAAAAATTATGGAATATAAATAAATGAAAAAAGATAAATTTTCCCTCTGTTTAGTGTGATAAACTGATATGAAATATCCCATAATATTTTATGAAATACTTTGTTTTTATATTATACTTCAGAATAGTTATAAGAAAGCAGTTTTTCTTAAAATTATTTAAACTAATTACTTTTTTGCATTTAACAATAAGTTTAAATATTGTTATCTGTTAATTTTAGACCTCATAATATTTAAGCGAAAGTAAAATATTTGATTGTCATTACATCCCGTTGAATACAATTTAACTACACCAATAACTTATGGACTAATTTTATTTTATTTGTTATTGGTAAAATGATTTAGAATTTTTATTATTTTATT
>VJMY01000257.1:0-97324 GCA_009869795.1 Neelides sp. FZ-2019
AAGGAACTCCAACCGGATTCGTCGGAATCACCCTGGTCCGTACTTGGTTGCGAGGAGGAAGACCGAGTGGTGGCTTGAACTCAGGCTTCATCTTCGTCGTCGTTGGACCGGGAGGCACTTTGAGACCAACCTGCCCTCCTCGCTGCGTCGTTGGGTTCAAAATGAGTCGATTACCGATTTCGCCCAAGAAATTCCTAACCCTGGGAGCATTCTGAACATCCGAGTCTTCCCCAACAACCCGACCATCTTGAAGAGCACCTTTACCAACCAAGGGGTCACCCAAGTTCTCTAAACTCCCCTGTTCAAGAAACACAAACATAAATACCTATCATCCCATCATGCGTCCGGTCACGCTAAAGAGTAATTACTGTTTTTAAGAGACCCAACATAAAATGTCAAGCTTCCAATAAGTATTGAAGGTTAAAATAAGCTTAGAAATACTTGACTATTCTATATACTATGACACGGTAATTAACAATTTCCAAAGGTAGGTAACGAAAACATGCAAATAGTTGACGATAGATGAGAACGAGAGAGTGCATTAGTGCATTTCGAACAAACAACCACAGTTTTAAATACATTTACGTCTATATATTAAGATTTACATAAAGACGGCTAAAGACCTTACCGTGGGTGCTGAGTGGATTCTTGATCTCGTAGCCATTATTGTATCTTCACTTAAATGCGAATGTGTGTACTTGTGATTAGAGTTGAGTTGTTTCACTTTAATGTTCAATTAAATTGAATTCGAGAAGGCGTCACTTATTGACGAGACTTGTTTCAGTTGTTTCAGTATGGCGTGCTCCTATGGAGCTGTTCACTTTAATTTTATTTTTACACGGATAGTGTTCCCTTCCCGCGAGTGGGTGACTACTTGTGGCGTTGTGGTGTAGTGTGGTCTTTGTGCCAACTGACCAAGGGCGGAGTGGAGCCAAGTTGAGGATGACACCAAGAGCCCCTAACTATTCTAAAATTGGAGGGGAACGGAAATAAGAAATAAGGTAAATGAAGGAAAGAAGAGATTAGGATTAAAGAATATTTGAGAGATACGAGGAATTTTATGTCAACCGGATTCAAATATCATTTCCAGCTCCATGATTGGCCGTGAGAGTTGGCCGTTGAAAAGATAACACAAAAAACACCGTGTGAACCCAACTATATAGTATAGGAGTATAGCTGAGAATGCATTGATCAGAGCGCTATGCTACACCGCTACACGTTAAATACCCTATACCTTATGGGTTCACTATATTGGACGTCACGTTCTGCTGCCACTGCACTGCACTCAAATGCAGATTGAATAAGGAAAATAGATCCTGCATTCAAGTCAGCCAAGTTTGAATCATTTGATTGCGGAGTTTAATTAACTTGGATTTCAATTATTGTACTATTAGTACTAATACTACACACAAGTTCTGTGACAGAACAGAATCATAGATTCTTAGAGAAAAAGAAGGAAGGAAGAGCAGATTAGCATATTATTTAAATTAACCACTTGCTTAAACTTGAACCTAAATTGGGTATGCTTTATTTAATCTCTAACCTTTTAAGTAAATAACTATAAAATATACAATAATTGTCAAAGATAATAGACAATGAATGTCAACTAAATATGATAATATATGCGTTAAAAACATTTGATTTTAATCAAAAGAGTTTCATAGTATATAAATCATAAATTATAAAATTCGTTTACCATTTTAATATTATGTTAGATAGGAATAATATAAGTATAATTACAAACTAACTTGTTATACAAAAGCTTTGTTATTTAACAAATTACTTATTCACAGGTTCTTGACCTGAAGAGGAATTCCTGAATCAGTATCGCTCGATTATTTATACACGTAATATTACATTTCTAATGATGATATATGTATTTATTTTTATTAATATTTCAATTTCATTAATACTTGTGCACAAATCAATAATCTAGTACAACTGTATTTTATTGCAGGAACCAAACGTACTTGGAATCAATTCAAATCAACAATTTCCACCCGATTATTTTAATTCCTAAACAATCTCAGTCAGTGTAATTGAGAGGAAGAAATGAAAACGAAGAACAAAATTAGGTAATAAATAAGCATTGAAAAAACAAACATAACAACTACACGATCGTGGATTCGTCTTTGCTTGGAGAAACGATGGATATTTCATGAGCCGAAGCGTCACAGAGCGAAAGTTCTTCTTCACCTTGACCCCACTTGGCCTTCTCCTTCTTGCTCAACTTCCTCATATACGGTACGACCATTTTCTTCCCACTCTCTGGCGTACTTTTACCCACATTCAGTTTCGACTGCTTCGCTGGGCTTTTCACGCTCTTCGGTTGAGAAATTGAAACACTATAAGGCACAATTAGAATTAAGTACTTACTAATAGTACGTAATGTTTCGTATTGGCAGAAAGTATTACTTCAAACTAAAATACAGACAAAGAATTTAAAGCATAATTTCGTCATTATTACGCTTGTCTCATGTGGTGAAGGAGAATTCTAAATTGCGCATATTCCTCCTTATTGAACAATTTGGGGTTGAAGCGGGCGGCTTCATAAAGATCACAGAATTGATGAACAACTCTTGGGTCCGCTTGTGGCGTCAGGATGATGATAAAATAGGATCGAAGGCTCTCAAAGGAATGTCGCTTTCCTAACTTCTTCAAGATCATACTTTGCTCTGTGGAGAAGCAAGTACTTTTTTACTTAATCCATTTACTGGCCTTTCAAATTAGTCAGGTTGTTTAATTTAAAGATGAATATTTACCCAAGTTTCTTGCATCATCCACTGCTCTCATTCTGTAGTAATGGCATGGTTTGACGCTATTTTCCTTCTCCATCTCCGCTGCCACTTCATCCCTTATGACTTTTGGTTCAAAGATGATTTTCTGAACAGCATCAATCCGTCGAAATATTTCTCTTCGCAATGACTATTTAATTTAATAGTTGTGAGGTTATGACTAGCATTATCATAGTGTCAGTTCATTATTAGTTACTTAAATGTTAATTGGTTTAATCTATTGAAGTTTGTAAGTAATGTTTGGATTGACTACCTTAGTTGTATCTGTCCCGAGGGGAGCATGTGGGCCTCGGTGTGACCGGAGGGCGAATCGCATGATTTGCCTCTTTGCAAAGATGAATAGAAGGAGAAAGACGAGAATACCTCCAGCGATGATAATCACGACTGTTTTTGTTGTCAACTGCTCGTACATCTTTGTAAACCAATTCTTCTCCATCGCTTTGTCCATTTGCTGACTCATTCACCTTTTGTCCCGTCACTCTTGCCTTAAATGAACCAATTCGATATCACATGGTTTAAGCTTTTTAAAACACTATAATTCATGTGTTTATTAAAAAAATATAAAAACGGAACGAATAGTAAGTAATTAAATTTAGCAGATTTAAGCTAGTTAGTTAATTATTAACTTTAATTTGGATATTTATCTAAAGTCTAAAAAAGAAGTCCTTTAAAAAGACTGAATGTATAAAGTATAGAAAGAATGCTGCGCACTTCACTAAATAAGTAGAAAGGCGAGTTATGATAAAGCGAAGCAAATCCCTTTAGTTATTTTGGTGGTTCTTTGCTAGTAATTTATGATTTTCTGTTTTAGCCTGTGACTTGGAATTAGATGGACAGTGGATCCATTTCGGTACTCCTGTACAAACAAAAGGATGAAACTCATTTGGAATGTCCCATTACACCTGATCTAACCTGCGAATCCGTTTGCGTCAAAGCTGCCAAGCATCTCCATTTCCGACCTCCCTCCCTCAACCTCTTTGGCCTCCGTCTGTGTGGAAAGTCTTCCAAGGACGAGAACAATTGGCTTCCGCCTTCCTTCACCTTTGACCCAACTAAATCCTACCATGTGGAGTTTCGCATCCGATTCCGCCTCCCTTCTTTTAACTTCCTGAGTCGGGCGGATGCAAATGCATTTGACTATGTTTTCCACCAAGTGAGATCCGATTTGCTCGGCGGGGAAATCCCACAGGATCCCAAACGACTCAAAGATGTTAAAGATGAGATTTTGGGCCTCTGCGTCACCGACATGCTGCGAGCCGTGTTGGAAGACGGTGGTAAACGCGAGTCAGTGGAAAGCAACTACAAAGCCTTTGTTCCTAAATCCATTTATTCCAAACACTCGATCTTCCTCAAGAGATCCATGAAGGAATATCTGAACAAACTCCTGACGAACGAAGAGACCAAAGACACGAAGTTCGTGAAGGAGCAATACATGAGCCAAGTCGAGTCAATTGCCCCAGAGTATATGGCCCAGGAATTCCTGGCCAAGATCTTCATTAAGGAAAACGAATATCCGGCGACAATAAGAGTTAATATTCTCGATAAGGAATTTCCTGGGATTTCATCGACTTATATTGGGAAAAAAAATGTGAGTTTGACAAGCAGCCGTTATATATATTTTTTAATTAACTTGTTATTTTTAATTTATTATATTCAATTATAGTTAGATAGTAGATGATTAATTTGGAATTCGGAAAATTCAATTTCTTGATCTTTTAGTGGGAACATTTATGCAGCATTGAGGATCTTTGCTTTATCTCCATCAGAGAAGATTGCACAATAGAAATCTCAAGAAGAAATGGGATTCCCATCAACATCCATTTTAAGTCAAATGAGCGACTTCAAACCTTTGTTTCGCTCCTCGATGGCTACTACAGACTCATGGAGAAATGGACCTTCAACTTGTGCAAAGAACTCCCTTCGCCTTTTCTCTTAAAACTAAGAGCAGCTAAATGTCATGGACCATTTGGGTAATTTTTTATCATATTGATTCAATCCTTTGTGACAATTATTTCCCAATAATTCTTTAAAGCCAATTAGCTAAATATCAAAGAAGAAGGATCAATATTCTGCTTAATTTAGGGACAAGTTCGCATATGAGAAATTAGTGACGCATTCAAATTCCGCTGACGGTTCTTTTCTGTTGAGACAAAGCTCAACTGTTTTTGATGAATACTCGCTGGATTACATCAATACAACAAAGTGAGATTTAGTTTCGAATTTTAATAATTTAGTTTAATGTAAATTTTTCTATCTTTTTAAATAATGATTTGAAATCGTTAATATATTAATCATTTATGAACAAACTAAATAATTCTTCTGTCCATATTTTTAGATCTTCTCCTTCCACGAAAACAATTTATATGAAGAATGATAAATATTTTCTACGCGATTATAAATTCGACTTTCCTTCCATTCAAGAGCTAATTTCATACTTTATTAAAAATCCCGAAAAGGATTTTACGATCAAAGAATGCCTTCCGCCATCAGATTATGGTGTTATTAATTATTTTTAACTAGAAAAATCTATAATTATCAACTAGAAAATATATTCAACAAGAATAGACTGTAATTCCTTGGGCGTTATTTTATTTGAACAGATCAATCTACACTACTTTTTTGTCGCAATGTTGGGCCCGATAGTAATGAAGTTCCGTCCATAGAGAAAGATGATGGCGTTGGATCTCCTGCTTGCATAAATGCCAGATCCCTACAAGTCTTTCGGGGCAAGAAGTTTCAATATGATGGGAACTTTTGTACTGTGAATAAAGCCATTTGGAATAGAAAGAAAAACATCTCGGTAGAAGTAGCTATTAAATATTTAAAGAAGGAAAACGAAGACAAGTTTAAGGTACGTCGATTTGACAAATTCTTTAACTTTATTTAATAATAAAATTAATATTAGATTGATTGAGTAATTATAATTATATTTTCTCCTCCAAATAAGGAATTACTCGATGTTGCCTATTCTTGTGTCGCATGGCAAAGCGAGTCTTTGGTGACGCTAAGAGGAATAATCCTCAAATCTCCTGTCGCTCTCATTTTCGATTGGATGCCACTTGGGAGTTTGGACAATTACTTGGAAGAAAATTCTCTTCATGTCGAAATTAATGAGCTGATTGAGGCCGCAAGCCATGTGGCAAAAGCTGTTTGGTTCCTTGTAAGTTTTAACTTCAAATATCAATGTTCATTCATTTTCATGAAGGATAGGAAACTGTGACTGATACGAAACTGAGTTTTGTAAATTATTCATTCTTGACGCTAGGAAGATCACGGCATTGTGCATGGGAACATTCGATGTCATAACGTCTTGGTTGCTGAGCATTCAGAAAGCGCCTTCGTTTGCAAGCTTTCTGATCCAAGTATTATTCAATACGCTGATCATGAGTAATGGCCAATTTCCAATTTATAAAAATCAATTTACTCAAAAAACTTGTTTTCTAAAGGGTTTATTATGATAATAACGAATAAAAATGAATTATGATCTTGACAGGATTCATTGGATTCCGCCAGAACTTTATGAAATGACGAATAAATGTAAGACGAATTCCTCGGCGGACGTGTGGGCGCTTGGAACGACTTTATGGGAAATCTTTTCATTTGGAGCAAAACCAGCCAAGGGCCTTTCATTGCCTCTTGTTGGATATAAATTGGTAGCATTTCAATTTTATTCCTAAATATGAAAATGTAATGATATTCAGAATATGTTATGAGGATTTTTTTGGAATCTTTTGAACAATATAAGGAATTGAATTGGTTTAATTAGAAATATTCGTCTGGTTGGCGCCTTCCACAGCCCCAACATTGCCCTTCAGAAGTCTATAAAATTATGTGTGAATGTTGGGCGGAAAACATTTCAGCCAGAAAACAGGCACAAACCATTGTGAGAGACATTCACCAAATTCTCTATCAAGGTAATTTTTTATCATCCATTATATCGACCTAATGAAAACTAATTGAATAAACTGACTCATTTAAAATGAAAGTAAAATGCATCTTTATTCGTATAAATTCCAATTTTGTTATTAAGTAATGGGGATGCGTCGCGGTCACCACAATTACACGACCATTACACCAACACCAAGTGAAAGCGACTCTCATGAAAATGGCGAGTTTAACCTTTCGAACGATGTGATTTGGACGACTTTTGGGTCAAAAGGGGACGACGGAAGCATTCACTCAGCTGGCACAGTTTCAACCTTCATCAATGAGAATTCCTCCAATTCTTTGAGATCCGATTCTTATCAAAGCAATCACACGGAATCAACTTGGCTACCCCAGGTTTGCACAATTGGTTAGCATTGAAATGAATTTAATATGAAATGTGAATTCCAGGCAAATTCAACATCACCTGATCTCATATCTAATTACAATGGGAGCATCTACTCGTTTGCAGCGCAAGGAATTTATGAGTTTGGAAAGGATCAAGTCACCCTCGGAAGAATGATTGGCAACGTAATGATGCTCACATTTTAATATTGAATAGCTTTGGATTAATTTCCAAATAAGATTATCTTGTTTAAATTGTTTAATTGATTATGATTTTGTATTTAAGGGATGCTACGGTGTGGTCTATCTGGGAGAATTGCGGCGTTCGACTGGGAACAAAGAAGTCATCGCAGTCAAAATGATGAAAGAGAAGGAGAATTTACCAGACAGCGAACAAGTTGATCTTCACTCTGAATTCAAAATATTACAGGTTAAAAACTCAACTGCTCAACAGCACTCAATCTATTCAACCTAATCTTAATTAATTTATTCGATAAAAATTAAATCTTTCCATTTGGATTTAATAGGGTTTATGCCATCAAAATATAGTGGAAGTCAAAGGGGTTGTTTATGATCCCGGTCTGCTTTTGCTCATGGAATATTTACCAATGGGATCTCTCTTGGATCACTTCAAGATCAATTATACGAGATTCAATTTAGGGCAGCTGGTGAATTTTGCAAGAGACGTGGCCGAGGTACAATTGAGCTTATAAAAACAACAAAGGAATACTACAATAATTATAGCTTATGCATGCGAAAGTGAGTGAGGAATTTTGCCAATTTCAGGGTATGGAGTATCTCGGTGCGAATAACATTGTTCATCGGGATCTCGCTGCCAGGAATATTCTTTTAGTTAGCGACTATCAAGTCAAAATTTCGGACTTTGGCCTGGCACGTATCACGGACAATGCCACTAATTGCTACACGTTTAGAACATTTAGAAAACTTCCGATCAAATGGTAAGAGATGTGTCTTCTGTCTTTAAATGTTCAAATTAAATAGTGCTAAGTATTATAATTTATTTAAATTATAATTTAATCTTGAATTTTTATTGCTTATTTTAGGTATCCGCCCGAAAGCATTCTATATGGGAAGTTCTCTGAGCAGTCGGATGTTTGGTCCTATGGAGTGACTCTGTATGAGATTTTCTCCTATGGGAAAGAACCCAACCTTCCCGGAGTGACCAACGAAGAGAACCAAGATTCCAACGAGATTCTTCGTGCACTCAACCAAGGAGTTCGTCTTCCCAAGCCGGACGAATGTCCAAGTTGTATTTATTCACAATTGATGCTTCCTTGTTGGCAATTTAACCCAGAGCGACGACTGAGCTTTTCGCAAATTATGGGAGAATTCAGAGAGATCGAAAGTCTCCTTGCTTCTAACTAGCCATTTTAACTTCTTAATTGATGTTAAACTTAAGTTGTTTTGTTACCAAAACTTGTGCTTTTCCTTTTTAATTATTAGTCATTTTTAATTTCAACCATGAGATTTGATACCTGCCTAATTTCAAATCACAATTTCTTGGATCTCTATTACGTACTTAATTTATAAACGATTGAGATATTTTAGTAATAGTTTTTACTTTTTGGCAATCTTGTAAGCTAATCAAGTATTTCATAAAACTGTAATCAAGTATTAAAACGCTTGTATGAGAAAAGCCTCTTTAATTATTATTCATTTAAGTTTTTCCATTTTTATTGTTTATTTTAAATCACTAAATTATGGTTAAATGACCTTTGTAATGATAATTTTAAATTCTTTATATTGGAAGGATATTTTGTTCTGGGTTTTCTTATGAATTCTTTTTAATCCTCCTGCCAGTTTTAAATGTGCAAGAAATTGAGTTTCCTGTAATTTTAAGTTTGTTTTTTAAATTGAAATTGATTCAAGTTGTAATATATGAAAAATGAATGAGTAGGAAAGTGATAATGAAATGAATGAGTACAATCAAAACGGGAAAGTCAACATTATAAATTGAGATTTTAATTTAACTGGATAAATATTTTATTATATAATAATAATATAATGTATAATTTCTTGTATAAATATTGGTCGAAAAATAAAATGAATAGTTTGGAACGCGAACTCCTCTGAACATTATTTCTCATTAAGAAGAGGAATTTTGAATTTCCTTCAATGTGAGAATGAGCTTGAAGGGCTGGGAATAATTTTCCTCTTGATTGAGCTTTCGACGAAAGAGCTGGGCGTGCTGCCACGCCGTGTTCCCTTCGCCGCCGGACAACCGACAAACAACTGTAACTCCTTTGCTCCCGTTGATTCCTTCTTCTGGGCTTCCCGTTGAGCGCCAATGGAAACTTTCACCTTTTAAAAAACTCTCTTTGGAAAGAGAAGTCTCCAATTATTTATTATACTTTTAAAAATTATGATTATTAATTATATTGTAAATTGTAAACGGGGATTACTTGGTAGTTTGTAAAATTTCTCGTCAGCATCGCCAGCGATTAAAACGGAAATGATCGCAGACTCATGGAAGGAACAAGTGCTCACTAGGAGTTCAAGACTTTCAATTGAATATTTTTCAGCAGTGGACTTGGAAAGCTCAATAGCCCATTTAATGAAAGCTTCAGGAGTCTCATTGTCTTAAAATATTAATAATTAATTAATTAATTGGGAATTAAAGTCATTATTTTTGTAAAATGCAATTTACTCTAAACATAATAGTTTAAATTAAAAACACACCTTTTCGCGCCAGATACACCATTTTCCAATCTTTTTCAACTTTTCTAAAAATGTTTTGAGAAGCCAGAATCCCTTGGTCCCAGCCTGAAACTTTGACTTTCCCATTAACGGAATATTGATCCTTGACGGAATCATAAGCCAAGATGAATTGTCCTTCACTCACATCTTCATTGCTCACTTTCCATGGTGAACCAACATGAGAGGGAGAACTCATCTCTTCGCCCAACTCCTGCCGTGCGAGTCTCCATGCAAGCGACCCTGATTCTCGCCCTTGTTTCTCTCCGTCTTTCGCTTCGACTATTTTGGGGCAAAGGAACTCGGCCAGCTCTTTGGCAAGTCGCTGGTCGAGAACTTTCCTCCTGGCTGCATCCAAGCACATTTGTTTCTCCCCACGTTTCATAATCATTTGTTCAACGAGCCAAGTCTCGTCGCATAAAGTTCGTCTTGAGAGAATGGCTTTTGGGTCTTTAGTGTATCTCCATGTGACGTCTTGGATGTCATCTTGACTCACGGCGATGACATAGCTAAGCTTCTTTCCCCATCCGACTTCGTAGAGGAGCGGATTGTCAAAGGATTTCTCGCATGGATCCACGTGGATCCATCGGTCTTGAGCATTGGAAAAGATCTCGACCCAAACATGGTCAGTCCAATCTGTCACGTGTCGGACTTCATATCCACAAGCTCGACATATCAACGCTAAACATTATCAAATAACACTAATTAATCCCCAATCCCAATTATGATCACCATTGTTTAATGTATTCATTATTTAAATTATTTAATAAACACAATTACATTAAAAATAAAATAAGGTAGAAAGGTAGGAAACACGAAAATATACTTTACCAAAACAATTAGCCCATTCTCCGCAACGTCCTTTCCTTGTTTCAAGGAGCATGACCGGGTTATTGAACCTTGGGAACCGGGTCAAATGCCCACAACTCAGATCCGAACACTTGAAGAGTTCAACCCTGGTGGCCGAGCGCAGGCTCTCATTCCCCGTTGGTCTGTCGTTGCCGAAGGGAATTGTTTCCTTTGAGCATCGTTGGCAGTTCGGCATGTCGACCCAAGAAAAGAACTCATCTTTGAACCACGTGAGAATTTCTACAATGAAAATGTCCCGAATCTCGTCTTCCTCTTCCTCCGTGAAATGTTCCTTTCCGGTCATGCTCGAGTACTTGGCCTCTGCGACGCTCTTGAGGTCACGATACGGAACATACTCCGAGGCCTTCAATTTATTCCCTGAGCTCTCGTAAAAGAGAAATTGATTCTGGAGGGAAATCAACCGGATTCCGAAGTCAATTTGGCTTTGCTTCTGCTCGGGTAAATAGCATGCCATGTCAATAGGTCAAGACCCCTGAAAAATCAATGAGTCAATCAAGGACAAGAAGGAACTTTAAAATAACGAGTCCAAAAGTGAGAATTACCTTGCATATTTCTCCACGCGTATATTTAATTTTAATTATTAGTTAAATGTTTAAATGCTTCGTTTAATTTAAAACATTGAGGGCTCAAAAAGTTGTACACTCGTGTTTTGTGCTTTTAAGAATGAAGAATGGTCTTTTAAACACACGGGTAAAAGATGAATCTATTATATTTCCCCAATAAACATTGTGATTAAAGATGGAATCAAAGGAAGAGTCGTCACGGGTCTTGGCAAAAATCATGCAGACTAGCTAGGAAATAATGCTAGCGACAAAGAACTATGATTAAAAGAATTGAAAATGGGCCTTTTAGCAAATTGCTTTTTATGCACTTGTGCGTGCCGTGAGTTGACGATGAAGGAACGAAGAACTCCTTTAATGTCATGAACCATTTTGATCGAATAACATGAAAAGGTATGACAAACTCATAAGCTCATTCACCGAGGAGTCTTCATTCTGTTCGTGATGTCGAAAGAAAGAAACGCTCAACTGGTTCACGAACGTAATGCTCAATCGATTAAAATCCAACTTTCATTTAGCAATAAAATGCGGACCTTAAATTAAAAGGATTTCGACTTTCGGCCGAACGACCAGGACCTTTTATTTAACATGCGTCATCTTTAATGCCTCATATTGCGCATTATAAAGAAATGTCACTTTAGCAAGTCATAAAATATGATATTATTATAATATAGGGTAGTGCGGTTAGTCCATAGAATAGTCAGAAGATAACAAAGAGTTTATTCAAATGTAATGTATTTGGCATTGAGGCGAATGCACTCTTCCCATCTTATTTTTAGATTTCTAATTCCCTTTTTTTTTTAAAAAAAAGCCTGACCTTTTGAATTAAAGAAAGCATTCACTGCAACTTTCACTTCTTCGTCATTTTTAAAGGTGTTTCCTCGGAAATAGCGCTTCAACAGACCGAATAAATAATAATCGCTAGGGGCAAGATCAGGACTGTTTGGTGAATGTTTCAGTTCTTGAAAGCAGCCAATTTGGTTTTGACCGGAAGTGCTTTATGAGGAGTAGCATTGTCGTGAAGGATGAAATGTTCCCTTGTAAGCCTTGATCTCCTTTTATCTTCTTTTTAAGACATCATCGATTTTCCATTACAAATGAATGATTGTTGAAATGAAAACTGAGAATATATGTAATTGAGAAATTGATTGGAGAAAATAGAAAGTCACACTTTCTTACAATAAATTCTCTGTCGCTTGTTATTAGTTTAGCTATTCCAACTTGTAGTTTATTACATATATATTTAATGTATTTTCTATTAATCCACCACATTAAGAGATTTTTATGTTTCAAATGTTATTTAGAATTAAAAAAGTGCGCTAAGTCGGGACCACCCTATATACTGCGTCTTAATTATTAAGTTAAAACTAGTTACGAAATCGATATAACATAATTTAGGCATATTCAATTATGTAAATAAAAATTCTATGGACTAACCGCACTACCCTATATAAATTAATTGTCTTGAACGAATCTTAAGTCTTAACCCATCAATTAGCAGGTGTCTTAAATATAAGGTCAAGAATGCCTTTATCTATGCCTATAGAGTATACTAACTTTTAGTTAATAGGAAATTTATGTTATTGGAGAATCGAATCTTGCGAAAGCGAAATGAAATGTACGATAAATATAAAAAGGTCGAAATTAATTTTGGGCTCACCTTTTTTTGAGGATTTGTGGAAAATAAGTTATTCGGCGTCAAGTTTTCGAGTCGTCAAGTTTTGCACAAAAGTATGAAAAGAAATTAATACGCGTAGAAAAGTCTAAAGGTTTAAAGAGCCACAAGAACCACAAAAATATTCTTAAAATGTCATTAAAAAATAATCAAACTTAACTCGACTTTAAAAATAGCTAAAATGTGAAAGAGTTTGATTTTATGAGCCTTTATTAATTAATTCTTAATAGAAGTTATAAAGCACCCCAAACTTAATATTTGGTTTTAAATTAAAACAAATGGATTTATTGTTAATTTTTTGTAAAGACAATTAATATTTGCAAACTGTTAATAAGATCAATCTCAATTATATTATGTGAATTATCTCAAGATTTATTAAATTTTAGTTTTTGTTCGTAGTATGAGGACTTCTTCGCAATTTTTAGGAGCAAAGTCAATATTTTCAATTGGACCATGCTATGCTCAAATGAACACGGCAAAACTGCAATATTTGCATATAATTATTTTATATTTTATTTACTTACAATTAAAATGTTTAAACATGAAGGATTTTTATTCAATAGCCTATGTGCTTTTCTTGGTCATTTACGTAATTTTATGAAGAGGCACAATGCAATGCAATATTAATGATATTTTAATGAGTAATGAAAAACTTACATTTTATGACTCTTTAGGCTTTTTTATTATTGCATATTGTGAACAAATAACGACAAAACAGCATTTTAGTTAGCATGAACTCAATTTGATTTATTCAATTCTTCTGCTCTTTTGGTACATGCCTCAATAGCCGCAATGATTCCAAAACGAACTCCATTTCTCTCCAACTCGGAAATCCCAGCAATTGTAGTTCCACCGGGAGAGCAAATCTTGTCTTTGATCACACCAGGATGTTCTCCTTCTCGTAAGACAAATTCACCAGCCGCTTTCATTGTCTGGGCCGCAAATTTGTAACTTGATTCTCTCGGAACTCCCATTTTCACAGCACCGTCTGACATTGCTTCGAGAATCACACACATCTAAATAGGAATTACAAAATAACATTTCTGTATATTGAAAATAAAGGTAGGATTAGAGGTATCCAATTCATTCTCCAC
Source organism: Neelides sp. FZ-2019 (assembly GCA_009869795.1). Lineage (NCBI taxonomy): Eukaryota > Metazoa > Arthropoda > Collembola > Neelipleona > Neelidae > Neelides > Neelides sp. FZ-2019. The sequence goes on from VJMY01000257.1 coordinate 13,979, forward strand.
TTTAATATAAAATGTATTTTTCATTATTTATTTGCATTTCTTACAAATCCAAGACCGCATCCGGCAACACCAGCATAGGCATTTATGAGATTCTCTGGAACTTCAAGGCATAAACCCGTTTGAGCGAAAAATCCTGAAATAAACTTCCGTTGTTCTTCTTCTTTCCCTTTACATCCGTCTAAGGCGAAAACTACAAAATTGAATAAAAAAAATTATGAATAAAGACAAAGACACAAAAATCTTAAAATGGCATTAAAATAAATTGTGATTAAAGAGTTTTTATGTCCAGATGAGCAAACCTGTTGAGCCGCAGGAGACTTGAAGACCCAAACTTGGCATGGCAAATGCAGCTCCAAAAGAAGATGACTCATACCAGCATTCTAATCGCTTTCGAAATTCTTCAACTTTCGTTCCGGCCATCACAGAAATTTGAAGAGTATTTTTTCGAGATTCTCGAGGTTTTGAAAAAGTCTTGACCAAGTCTGGAAACATTTGGGGCTTCACGGCCCATATCACATAATGGCTCACGCTCAAGACTTCTTCTGTTGGAATAATCAGAATATCATATTCTAATTAGTGTAATTAAAACGATTATTAAGATTAACTGACTGAGTGATTTTATTAATAGACTTATTGTTAGTATTAATTACCCCAATTAAAATATTTAGCGATGCTTAATACTAAATATAAATAAGTGAATGTCTTATATGAATGAACAGAGTATTTAATATTTATGACTAGGAGTAGTAAATTAAATTTTAGCATGTTTAGATCACCGTTTGAGAGTGTTGTCTTACATCCAAGTTTACTCCAAATCTCCAGCGTCTTAGCCGTGTTGGCGCTTACGATTACTTTTGATGCCGGCAAGATGCCTAAAAAAACATGCCAATAGAAAAATGATTTTATGCACATTTTATTCATTTTTACATATAATTTAATTTCACTTTTGAAAAATTAATAAAAGAATGAATAATTCTACGAGTGAAAATAAGATTTCATATAAAAGCTTTAATATCTTTAATTGTCATAAAGTAGTAATTTGGGTGTTTAACGTACCTTTCTCAATTAGGGGTATTGTCATTGACCTTGCCATATTGCCTCCACCAATTATTCCTAATATTTCGTCGCTTTTAAGTAGAGCCTCCATTGAAATTAACTTGATAAATATACTAAAAAACTTAACTAAATTATTTAATTAAGGACTTCGTCATTGATGAAAAAGGAAATTTCTTTTTATCGTTTCTGGAAAATTATTCGACTGGACTGGGATGGAATCGAAAAGGACACGTTCAAAGCAAATCTCCCAAAAAATAAACTCCAATCTTTCCAAATTTTCGGCAAAAGCACTTTTGATGCGTTAATTACTAAATCGATAGTGGTGATTGCGAATCTGATGGTTAATGAGGGGGAAAACTTACAATTGTTTAGTTAAAGAAGGTTAAAGTTGAATACGTTTTCGTATTACTTCTATTGGGTTCGTGTGAAACAGATCACACATACGACACATGTCTGTAATAGTTGGGCCCTAGTTCGAAGCTCGCATGCTACTAAATAGAGATTCTCCCTGAGTTTAGTTTCGCTTTATTTTTTAATTATAAATTGTTTTTTGATAGGTTAGGTAAGGTTTGATTATGTTAGATTAGGTTTGAAGAAAGTTTAGAATACTAATTGAGCTAAAAACTTAATTTAAAATTATTTTTTTTAAACTTTAATTAACGCCAGTTTTCTCAAAATGAAAATTAATCTATATTCAAATAACCATACAATAATTTTTTATTCAATATCAAATTCTTGATTATAATTATCTTAGCATTGAAATGTAATAAATAATCTTACACTGCATTTCCATTATTATCTATTGAATTCATATGCACGGGGTTGGTAAATCTAATACACATTAAGCGTCTTTTTATAAATTACCTAAATAGATATTTAAATAGTTACTTAAAGCAGAGTAACACTAAATAATAATTGAGATTGATGAATTGGGCATATAAATAGCATTTGTAAGTCATAAAAAAGAAGAAAAAAGCTGATTCGGTGAAAAAATGAACGTTTCACATGAGTTAACTATAATTTCTAAATTTCAATTCTTTAAATCATTGGCTATATGTGAACATTTTGTGAAGATTGGCTGAAGGAGTTTCAATTCTGCTTCAACATTTCAGTTCCTTCTTCCACGTTTCCATCCTTGAGATCCTTGGGTTCCTTTGTAACCGTGATTTCCTGTGATAATCAGATGAACACATCAATCAAACCTGTATAATTTGTATAATTTGACATGTTGATGAGAGGGAAATCTTAAGGCGTTACGTCAGGGCGTTTGGGATTCATCCGGCTCTCCAGGAAGGAAACGAAGATAGCGAGGGTGAGCCAAGTGAGGAAAATGTAAAAGATCCCCGCCGTGTTCTCCAGTGTCAACTGCTTATCAACCTAGCAAAAAGTTTACTCAATAGTTTTAATTTCATTAATAGTCTTGTTTTGGTCTCACCATCTTGTTTCATTAATGATGTGATGGTTCAAACTACGTTTGTTTAACTCTGAGCAACCCAAATGGGTGGCTCGAATGAAAAATCAAAAAACTCCACCTTTTTGTTGTTCGTTCCAGAGCAGTGTCCATTTTCCTTCCACCACTTGTGAACAAGTTGTTCGATGACTCCATTTTCTTGCAACTTCAGCACTTCGATGTTCACTTGATTCCTATATTCACATACATTCACATTTTATTCCCTTTTAAATACAAACTTACATACTTGACCTTTGTATATTAATAGTACTTTTTAAAGAGCCAAACATTGTCATTAGTTTTCTTATCAGTCATTTAAATCTTATAACAAATGCTTATTCACACTCATGGTGAGTAGACTGAACGAGCATAGAAGTGTATTTGGACACGGCCCGAGATTACAAACCAAGAGAAGAGGAACGGGAAAGTGAGCAAGGGCCACCTTTGTAATCTCGGGCTGTGTACAATTAAGACTACTACAAGTAATTAGATAAATGGTGATTAATATTTGCATACTTGAAAGTCGAATCTTTCGGGACTGCAATTCCGAATCCTTTGGTTGGCCCTTGATCTGGTCGAAGAGTGACGGCGATCAAATCACAAGGATATTGACTGATGAGAAAATCAGCTTTGGGAGATTCCATAATGAAGACGAGTTCTCCTACAAGTTTTAATCATTCTTATTAGTCTAACGATAAATAAACATCTAGCTTTCATGTTTCTTTCGAACATTTAACTCATCAACTGTATTTATGTTATGCGTATTTAAATGTAATAAATTATATTATAAGGAACCTTCTCTAACTCGGTTAATTCCTTCTTCGTAATTATTAACTTGAGATTTGTCAGCATTAATGAAGTTCACAAGTCGTTGATGAATCGTTCGTTTTGAGTTCTGCAAATAAAATGAAACTTTCCAACTTTACTAGCAATCCTACTCTACGTAGCAATATATTTATAATAGCTTACCTATATTAATTTATTTAATATAACTACAAGCATTATCATGGTAAGTTATTATAATAATGTTTAGGCAAACTTTGAAATAAGTTTCAGTGGATCCCCCAGTGAGGAATCCATACTTGATGTCCCTTTGAGAAACTAGATCTTCGAGTGAAGAAAAGATGGGATGACACATTGGGCCTCTTGATCTCTCAGCCGAGTAATTGGCCACGTAAGAGCCAAAGATGAAAATGAGGAGAAACGCGAGACTCAGCTTCATCAACTTCCTTCCCACTGTCCTAAAAAGCGGAGATATACATAATGTATGACTCCTTCTCTTATGACTTAATGCACATGACTCGTTCCGGCCTTCAAAGTTGATTGGGTTCATTAAGGAAAGTCTCGTACCCTGAACAAGCCGTGGCGTCCTGACGGAGAAAATCATAGAGCTTGAACTCTTTCCGGTGGATCTTGTGCTCGAGGATCAAAGCCGCAAAGACGACGAGAATGCTGAGCAAAGTCACAATCCACAAGTTGGACTCCATTGGGTACAAGAACATATAGTGGGAATTGCAAGATGGAGATTTCCTCATCAAGAGGCTGAATGACACGCTGCGACATACAATCAAAATTTATTTTCAGATCCAAATCTACATGTGCCTTTGATGTATGGGGAGAATGATGAGCAAAATAATTCACCTCAAGTAAGGCGATGAAAAATGAATGATTTCCGCTCTTTGTGATGTAATTGTAAGAGGTGCAATGACCATGTCAGCTCTCTATTGAAATTATTATAAATGTAAATACAATATATAATCTTAACAATAGCCTAATTGACAATTATAGTGATTAATGACAATTTGTGAGAGAATTCGAGGTTTTTAAACGTCTAAAAATGGTTCTTGCCTTTGAGATGAGTTCTCCCACCATGCCTGTCCAAGCTCCAGTAGAACTGTTCAACTGACCGTATGATCCATCAGGAACCAATTTGATTTTATCTGAATAAAAAATAAAAGTTAAGGCATTTAAGCAAAGTTGAAGTTAAACACCAAGAGGTTAAAAATTGAAAAGTATGAACTTCTTACACTCAAAATTAAGTTGTTTAGACAGTTCAGCTGCCAAATCATTAGAGAATCCTTCAAATTTCTCATCATTGATTGTCAAAAATGGTTCTTCCTAAAATGAGAAGTAAAAATTAACTATGTATTTTTAAACTTTTGAATAGGATATATGGTTTTATGTTCGGTCTTAAAATCACATCTGTCAGCTTCTTTCAGCTCTGTTAATTGAATAATATTTAAGTAAAATAGGGAACTTTGATTCGGATTTGATTCGGATTTTCTTACAATAATTGAGGAAATAAGAATTTCTCTGGCTCTCGAACTATGGCGAAGGAATAGGAGAAAGAATGCCGCGAATGTCGTGAGAAATCTCATCTTGCCTTCTGAATACACCGGGAACGATCGGAGATAACGCACTAATGAGGAGAACCTCGTCCGATCTCGCGTGTGAGTGAGAGAAGAATGAACGAAGCTCGCATTTCACGTCAAACCCCCCTCGAAATCTCATCCATAGAACTCCGTAGAACTCCTTAGAAGAAGAAGAAGAAGAAGAGTCAGAGGAGCGGCCAAGTGTGAAGTTTAATCACAACTTGAGAGAGATTCCTATTCACTCAAGTATATTCTCATGTTGGAATGAAATAAAACTATAAAACTACCTTACTCGCATGAGATACATACATTTTTTACCATTTTCATTTGATGCTCTTCAGGTACCTTAAAGAAGTTCATGATCCTTCTTTTTAACCAAGGATTTTTAAGTAGGATCATTGGATTGGACTACCTAACAATAAGATAGACTTTCGCTTTCAATGGTCCATGTTCAGGTAAGTTGGCATTGTACAAAGTAATAAAAGTAAATAAAAGTATAGCAAGTGAAGCAAGTTGTTGAAAAGTGCCTTCAAATACTGTGCGTCCTTTTGTGGCTAAAAGGGATGTGAGTGGTCAAATTAGGAGTCTGTGAGTCTTGGCATAAAACAGTATAAATAATTCTGATCATCGGTGCGAATAGACCGGTTTCTTCTTTTTGCTCTGGAGAACTCAAAGAAGCTAAAATGAGAATCCGAGAGGAGACGACTGGAGGCATGTCCATATCATTCATGTTATTCTCCACATATTTGGATTGGAGAGCTAATAAGTAGGTATGCAAAACCTTAAAACTCATTGTGTAAAACTACACTACTATGAACTTAAGCCCCGTCTGTCGAGGCGCGAAAGAACAAAGGTGTAATGAAGGGCTACTTCAACTCATTTCCATTTTTATTGCTTTTCTGACTGGTGCATTCAATACTTTTTTAGCCTTGCCAATTTGTTTCTTGAGTCTTTTGGAGTTTATCCACTTGCTAGGAATTTTAACAAGTTGATGATAAATTATGATTTACTCATGTCTATGAAATACCTACTATATTGTGTATTGAGAAAATTGAGATGCATTGAGAGGAGAAACAAATTGAAACCAAATATTTTAATTTTTTAAAATTTTAAACCAAATATTCGATTCGTGAAGATGGCGAGCAGATATGTGTATTCAACGTTTGTAAGTGTATCTCATCATAGGATAATATTAAATTAATATTATATACAATAATATAGTGATATTAAGCTAATACTCGAGCTAAACGTTAGTTGTAAGTATATTAACATGTTCCATTAGTTTTTAGTTGTAATCAACTAGAGATAAAAATATTAAGTCTTAAAAATAAAAAACCTTTATTTAATAGAAAAGAATAGAAAATAATGAAATTTAAGGCAAAAGAGAATGCGAATGTTTCAAAACAAATGACAATGATTCAAATAATTTCAATTAGGTTTGTTTAATTTTTGATTATAATATACAAAAGATTTGAGAGTTTGATCTGCACTTTTTACTTTCTTCATTGAGTTTCCGAAAGTGCCGGTGGTTCTCATTGTCAGAGAAGGAATCTTAGCATTTAAGTTGATCTTATTTGTTCATTACGTAGAGAGCATGGAGGAATCGGAAGATCCCACATGTAAAAATATAGAAAAGTACACTCAAGTAAACATTGTTTCTTCACAATGAAAACAGTGACGGGAGAAATGAGGATGGTAAGAATGACGAGGAGGATCATATTCGTTTCAGCATTACCCATCACTCCTTTCCATTCCAACAGCAACTTAATACTGAAAAACCAATAAAACCAATAAATACCTATATATTATAAATACAATTAATTTCATGCACTCCAACTCCTTTAGATGACTTGAATTCTTCAAAAATTATAAGCGTTAAACATTTGATAATATTATAACATCATTCATTAAGTCATGACTCATGGCACACAACATTAAAAGGTCGCCTTCAACGAAACAGGTAAAAATATGGAAAAAGTGAAGAATACGTAAACACACGAATTTAAATACTTATAACTTATAAGGTTAGTGGTTTTTGGTCAATTTGATAATGTTGATATTTTCATATTATGAAAATCCAAAGGCTGAATTACTCTCATTAGAATTTCTTATTTGTTTCTCATAGGCACGAGCTAAAGGAAAATACTATGCTAACTCCTAACTAATAGAGAGAGAACCAGTCTGTGAATGACGTTTCTTTCTCTGCAGAGCTCGTTTGGTTGTGGCCCGTTTGAGTGGCAGTTACAAAAGATCCGATTTCCGAGGTAGAGTAAGCGACAAAGAGTCTTTTACTTGCGACATAAAAAGGGATAGGTTAGGTTAGGTAAGCGACGTCGCTTACCTAATAATCAGATTCGTATGAATTGCAGCTGCACGTTTGAGTGTGAGTGACAAAGACTCCTGCTTCAGCTTCATTTGTCATTTTATAGTTATATTTATTAATTTATAAACTAAAAATATCTGATTTTCCGACAATTCCCATTTTTTTGAAAAAAACATGAACATGAACAAGAGAAGACTAATCAAGGTTGATTTCAAATATTCGTTCACCGTAAGTTGACGTGTTTTAATAATTTTCATAACTTATACGTACCTATTTGCCTTCTCCATCCTATTCCTAGCAAGTACTACATATATGCTTAAACTTTCTAAGAAAGAAACAATTTTTTCAATCATATTTTATAGATATTTGACAATTTCTTACTTAGCAATTAATTAGTAAATAGGTTAATTATAATTACAGCCAGAGGAGCTAAGAACCATTGAGCAGATGAGATGTGAGGAAGGGTCGGGATCTCCAGAAAAGGACCAGCAATTGCAAAAGGTATATAAATTAATATTAATTATCTAATTTTTTAAAAATTAAATAACAAGTAAATATTGTAAATTAAAATTGATCTAATTTGGTATTTAAAAAAATGTTTTTTTAGACTTCTTATCAAGCGGAATCGGATTTTAATTTGTTCTTGGCTAAACACAAGGAACTTCAAGAGGAAGCAGCAAAAAAGAAAGCACTTAATGTATGAATTTTCAATTTTATTGCATTATTAACAATTTATTTATTCCGATTCATAAATAAATATTTTTAAATCATTTCATCAACTTAAATAAATCTTAAGCTGGTAAATCTTCTTAACTTTACAAAGGAGTCGAGGAAGGCAAGAGAGGATAATGCTTCCCATTTGGCTCCGTCTAAAATTCCGGTCACTCTTATTCGAAGCAAAAAAACAAATTTGCCTTCCGTTGACTTCATAGCCAAGAACAAAGAGCTTGTCCAGAAAATCGCTGAGAGAGAAAAGAAGGTAAATAATGAAAGTTCGTTATTATATTTCATCCTCTAATAAGTAGAATTTTAGCTGAATGAGATTCTTTTTAATTTCTAATTTTTCTAATGACTAATGGCCTTTCCGTTTTAAATAGAAGAATGCGGAGATTCAAACGCAGCGAAAAACGTCGCCGTTGTACGCTGTAAGAAAATCTTTAGAAAAAACTAAAGGAACAACCTGTGTGGGCGGAAAGAAAGTTTGGAGAAATTGAAAATTCTTGACATGATTCAATATAGAAAATGAACTAACAATAAATTAAACATTATCAATAGAATGCCTATAGATTAAGAATGAACATTTGTTCAAATCTCCTAGTTTTCTATATTTACTCTAAATAAACTAACTATTTAGGTATTTCTTTGTTCTGTGTATTAAACTAAAGCTTTTTATCTCTCAGTAGTAATTCTTGACTTCTACACTATTGTAAATAAACTATCATTTTTAATCAATACATATTGTACATTATTTTATAGCTATCGTGAGTTCTCTCCTTAACTTTGTAATTGTAAGACTTAAGTCACTAAAATTGTGCCTGGAACAACTTTTTTCAATTTGTAATAATATTTATGTATAATACAAATAGAAAACTTTTAAGACAATAGATCAATGTACCACTAATACACTCTCATTTTAATAAATTTACAATAAAGTATTTTAAATTAATTCATAATAAGAAATATCTGGATTTTCTTTAACGAAATTTGAGTTCAAATCCAATGTTTTGGTTTCATGCCTAATAAATAAATATATTCTCATATTCATTATGAAATTGCTCAATTCTTCTCATATTCAAGAGAACCGATAAACTGAACTTTCGCCGCAAACTTTTGTCTTCCTTTAATTTGATTGACCAGATGAAATGAAATGAAAACGGTGGCTCCTTGGGAATTTCCCCTCGTCTTCTCCAAATGGAAAGTTTGAGATGGAAATTGCAGGATAAGTGAATCAAATGTCAAATCCCACTATTTGACTCGAGAAATTTCAACTCGATCAACCAGCGTCTCCTTACACCAATTAAGAGTTCTTCGTCACTCAACGCACACCGACCCCCTTTTGTCTTTCTCAGGCTGTAAAAGCCGAACCTGGAATTTTCACCCTCGCAATTACTCAATTAATCACATTGTGATGTATAAGTGTATGTATATGACACAAGGTAAATTACAAAAAGCATTAAAATTCCAGAACGAGGATTCATAGATATTTTTTTAGAAACAATGAATTGAAATTAATATATGGAGTACTTATAAGGATCATTAATTATTTGGCTTTACTCATGATTGATTATTGATTATTAACAGACATTATTCGTATATTGGAATAAAGAAAAAGTATAAGGTTTTATTGACTTTTCATTGTTTGTCAACCTTCAAGTTTTTACAATAGGTACCGGTGATCATCTTGGTGGTTTCCTCTTCATCTTTCTCAGACATGCATTTTTCTCGATTAATGAAGCGGGTAGCCTTCGGGTTTTTCGGATTATTTTTCTTAATTTTACTTTCAATATAACCCTTGGGCACGTTGGGGCAGGTTTTATACAATTCAGTCATGCCTTGATTAAACCTTATCTCTGGAATGCATTTACAGTATGAACCATCCTTTTGTTCAACTCTCCTCGGTTTCTATATTTACCAAAATAAAATAATTTTAATTAATCATTCATATAACCAAAATTATTATATATACAAATTATTTATTTTGTTTATAAAAATAGATAATGAAGAAAATTTTAGTTTATAAGTTACCTCTTTTTTATTTTGAGCTGATGGCTTGGCATGGCTTGGAGCGGCGACCGGTTTCGGAGCAGGATCAGCTGCGGGTTTCGGAGCAGGAGCAGCTGCGGGTTTCGGAGCAGGATCAGCTGCGGGTTTCGGAGCAGGAGCAGCTGCGGGTTTCGGAGCAGGAGCAGGAGCAGGTTTCGGAGCAACGGCAGGTTTAGGAGCAGCGGCGGTTTGTGGGGAAACAGCGGGTTTCGAAGCAGCGGGGGCTTGTGGCGCAACAGGCGGCTTTGGAGCAGCGGGAGGTTTTGGGGCAGGTTTTTTTCCAAATTCTGGTCCTTTTTGTCCTTGGACTGATGCTGTCACGAGGACGATTGCCAAAACGAAACAAATTCCTGATTTCATTTTGAATCAAATGTTATGAGAACATTGAGGGAGCTCTTCCCACTCCGCTTTTATAATATGGAAGAACAATGGAAAAAGATCGTCATTCCTAACCTTGGCTCATCATTCACAATCAAGTTCAATATGTTCAAATTTCGGTTGTTGTTGGAGGAAAATCTCTGTGAGTTTCTTGAATAAATGATTGGTTTGTTTGCACAGCTTTGCCTCCATAGTCAACTTTGTTAAAGTAAAAATTGTATATTTGGACAACACGGGTTTTCATCAGATAATGATATTTAACTTCTATTTTTGTTTAATTTCAGAATTATTAGCACCGTTATGATCATATTTTTGTATTTTATGTTTTTGTGATATACTAAAAGGAAGTTGATGAACAAAATAAGTCTAACGTATGAATGAATTACAAGTAGATAATGATTTATGCAATATAGACTAATCAATAATCTTAATTTTATGTCAATGAAGCTCCATTATAAAAAGTAGGGTGAAGTAAGAAAGTTCTCAAGTCTCTATTTAGTTGAGAATTAATTTTGTTAAAGAAAATAAATATGTTGAAATTTTTAAACAAGTTTACTATAATATTTTTAATAGATTTTATTATTTTGATTTATTTTGAATGCGTTTGGTACAATCTGTACTGTATGCGTACAATTAAGTTAGCGCTATTCAGGTTGATTTGATTTTTAGAATGATTTTCTAACTCTCATCACTTAAACGATGAGTTCTTAAATTATCTAAACGTAATCTTATTTTAATAATAAAAGGCTTAAATTAATCCAGGAATTATTCATATACTTTTATATTCAATTGGCAATTTTACAATACTTTTTAACAAATGTTCTTTTATAGTCATTTCATTATCCTTAGCCAGCACATAATTACCCATATATAAGCTTTATTATAATATACACATAATTCTACTACAAGCTTAATTTACATGATAATTAATAATGCTTTTTACTTTCTTAAGTTAAGAATCATAATTTCAAACATCTATAAAACTTGAGGTTTCCTTTTGATTGAATCTCAGAGCTACCTTAAAGCTTTACCATAATTGAATATATTTAAGGTAATTAACCAAGTTATGTACTTTCGTTTACAATTTCGAACTCTTTCAATTAGATCGTCACTAACAATATTAACTATACCTTACTACTTGTACTCTCTGCATGGTGCAGCTAAATTGTTTTTATATAAGTCAGAGTTTTTATAAGGTGGGATTCAGACAACACTTAACAAAAACTAATTTAAAATAAATTCTACAAATCTAAAATTGTAAATAACTTCAATCATAATTTGAATACATTCTTGTCACATGAATAAAAATAAACATGAAAAAATGGATTTTGTATGTATAAACGTATATGATTTGTGAAAAATGTTCCCTCTAGGTTTTTAGCACTTTTCTTCTTCAGCTATAATGTTAAGCCCAAACCTGTAAAAAATAAAAGCTCAATTTTAATTGATCCTTTGCATAAAATTTAATAATTTAATAAAAATTATTATTTAATAATTTTAAATTTTTTACTCTAATGGTCGAGTCCCACGAGGCAGTGCAGAAGGCAGTTCCATCAGGAGAGACTTTGAGGCAGGAGACCCTGTTGTCGTGCCCATACAAGATGGATATCCTATGACACTTCAGGGTGTCCCAAAGGTTAATTGTGTAGTCAGAATAGCCTGCAAACATGAGGCGGCCGCTTTGAGAAAAGTCCACTGAATTCACTCCGAAAATAATGGACTCCTTGGAATACACAGCAATCTCACGATCCGCTCTCAAGTCATACAATCGGCACTGTTCAAACAAACAAAAAATTATTACTTTTACTTCAATATAGTTTTAAGCAAGTAATTTAAAACTACGAGAGACTCGATGAGTTTAAGTAAACCGTTCTTACTAATCAATATTAATTATAGTTAAAATGTTGAATTGTAATATATTTATGTAACTAACAGTAGCGTCGTCTGAGCCAGTAGCAATGGCATCACCACTCGGATGGAACTTCACCGTATTGATATCGCTATCATGGCCATCGAAGGTTTGGACGCATTGACCAGTTCGCATATCCCAAATCAGGGCTTTCTTGTCACATCCCTAGTAAATCAGTTAAAAACAAAATTAAAATAATTATTCAACACCTTTTCAATGCCTTTATTATGTTTATAGAAGACAGTTTAGTTGAAAACACAAAATGACGTAAATGAAAAGATCGTAAAGTAACAATTAATGCATTATTATTCTATTACAATCATTTATAAAAGAATGAACAATTAAATCTGGTTTTAATAAACAATGAATGCGAGAAATTACCGCCGAAACAAAAGTGTTTCCATTTTCTTGCGGGGCGAGGTCAATGGACATGACATCTGAGGAGTGGCCATGGAAGCTTTGTAATCTCGACCCCGACTCCACGTCCCAGAGTGCACAAGTGCTATCACCACTCCCGCTCAGAATCTAATGCCATCTCATTATTACTCTCTTGTGGATTGGGGAAAAGGTCTCTTGTAATCTGTAATTTTGAAGCTCCTAATTCCCGTGGATCTTGGGAATCCGAATATTAAATAAATGAATTTATCCACGGTGTTAAATTAAGAGTCTCGCCTGGTAGTCGGAGTTGGGAAGGAATGTGCAGCAGGCTGTGTACGAAGTGTGAGTCCCAACCGGCTTTTTCCGCTGAGTCGCGTCGTCCTCCAGCGAGAGCGGGTAGACAGTGACTTTATTGTCCAACCCACTGAAAATTACATTAATGTAATTACTCCTCAAGTTGGCGCAGTGGGTGGGAGAAAGTTGGGTTTCTCACCCGCAAGCGATCACAGAGCCAGAAGGACCGTAAGAGCAAGCCATGACCCACGTCGTTGGCATGGCCAAGGCATGCTCTTTGTTCGTGGTGAAAGCATCCCAGATTATCACTTTACCGTCCTAGACAAATAATGAAATAAACCTTTGAGTTACTTTCTCTTTCTCCACATTCTTTGCCCTTAGTATACTTATCGACCTAAATACTATTTACTCATTTATTGTGATGTTTATTAGGTAAGTTGAGACTTTAGCACTTCATTTAAGTCATTATAAGTTTATAGAAAATGGAAGTACCTGAGATGAAGAAACGAGATGTCTCTTGTCGGTCGACCAGTCTGCACAAAGTACTTTCCCTTGGTGTCCCTTAAGAATTCGCCGTTGTTTAATGTTTAATTGCCCAACGTTTTCGAGTCGCTGTGCTACGGTCGACACTACACGGCATACAAAGAAAATTGGATTATAATTAAATTATGCTTCAAGCTCATCAAAGATTTTATTCTTCTTCTTGAGATGTCTTGAATATGCTAACTACTGATAATATTAAATTCACTCCAATTTCGTTGCTTAATTAGTTAGCAAAATTAAAAATCATTATATTCATTATTACGGGATAATATTTATAATTATATTTAAGTATGTATACAAAGAAAGAGTATTATCATAAAATGTTAAGGTATGCAATATACATTTTACATTATATATAAAAAATTTTCTAATTAAATAAATTAACTAATTAATCAACTAAAGATTAATTCATTATTATTAGCTTTGGACTATATTAATTGCTAATTCAAATCGAATACAAAATAAGGACAATCAGGTCAAAAATAAATTGCCATCTGTACTTAATTAAAGATATAGTCACATGTTATATAGAGAAATATACAAGAACTGATGGAATAATTTGATAAAAGAATCATAAGTTGGCAAAATCTCAAAAGATAATCAAAGTAGAGATTTATGGTGAAAACCGAAGAGTCGTGGCAAAGTAAAAATGGATTCTTGGGTTTAAAAATGTGATAAAGTGAGAATAAGGGGAAGTTGAATGTCTCACATGCAACATCGTTGAGTTTCTGTCTCTCCTCTTCGAGCTTTGACTTGAGGGCTTCTGCTTCTTTGGCCAGCGCCTCAATGCTCTCGGCGGGAGTGTCGATCTTCACACTCGTGTCCACACTCATCCTTACTCAAATTCACCAAAGGCTCAACAATTTGATCATTCTCTGATTTCTTGACTCCAACTACACCAAAATATTATCCAATGCAATACGAAATTTTTGTTTTCCCTTTCAAGTCTTGCAAACCAAATAATATCGTTGTGATTGAAAGAAAGCGAGAGTGGAACACTATGTTTGATACATTTATAAATAATAATAAGGTTTAAATCTGAGTTTTGATCCTCGAAAGTCGATTTTTTAATTTTCAAATATTCTTTAACTTTCTTGATATTTCTATCTTGGTTAAATCATTCTTAAATATTGAATAAATATGAAGAAACGACGATAGTGTTTGTCACGGTTTACAAAAAGTAAAGTTCGAGATCAAAAGATAAAAGCATAAATATTTTTCCTTAAGCTAAAGGATAAACAATTATTCTTGTTCAGTTCCAATAAAGGCCGAGATGATTTGGAGTTATTGGCGAGTTGTCTCTTGGCTAAGGATTTTCATCCTTTCTCAGAGGGCCACAAGAATTTGACTATTTTCCCTTAGTGTGAGATTAAAAGAGATTTAGCTAATCAGACTTAGCTGATCTGAGTGAAGAATAAATTGTAATAAGGAAGGTTGTGAGTCTTGTGAGAGCGGAGGAAATGTCTTGAGTTCACTGTGTCTCCTTGTGAGCTGACATGTGTAGAGAACTTGTGGGCCTGCCCATTCCCTCCGATCGATTCTGGTGGCAGAGAGGATGTGGTTCTTCTTCTTTTCCTCCTCCCGACGACTTCCCTTTTCACTCCCGAGTCTCCCAATGTCCCACCACCCGCCTCACACACACACACGATCGTGAGGATCTTCAACGCAGAGCTCCTCTTTATATTTAGTCCAAAACAATGGGGTCCTTGAAAAATATTTTTAAATGTCTCTGCCAGATTAGCAATATCATGAATACTCATTACTAATTCATTGCTATATATCTGTATATTGCTGAAGACTTTAAATGCTGATAACTATACTTATAGTTATATAATTAGGTTATTATGTATAATATTTATATAGAGACACGAAGGAACTGGAAAATTGAATTTCCTTCTTTTAACTTCTTTTTCCGGCTAAATGGCTTATTTGGCATTGGCGTTGAAGTTGAGTAGGAGGTTGGATTAGGTTAGGATTTACGGATAAGTATAGGAATGTATTGCAAAATTATAATGAAGAGGATGAGCTAGGTGGGAATATTTGGGGGGAATTTCATGCTCGAGCTGGTCCTCTAAATTGGAAAAGATTTTGAGCAGGACGGCGGAATCTTACTTCCGCCCTCCGTCAAATTCATGAAGATAAAGAAGGGCAAATGTGAGAAAGGAGATGAAATTGAGGGTTCGAGAAGATAAAAGTTCATTCTGACCAAATTGAATTCAAGGGACCTTGCGCAGGTTTGGCCCGATTCCCAAAATTACACTTTTCCGACGAGAAGCTTTTCATAGGAGCGAGTCCGGGAGTTTTTCATAGCACCGTGTCGGGTTTGGACTTGGGAGGAAGGCGAGTCTGGCTGAGACGATCCGCACTCCGTCTCAAGATTACAGAGGGGATGAATGAGCTCATCTAATTTCATGGCTCCAATGTTTCCCCAAATGGGAAATAATTTCCCCGCCGCGACCCACAGAGCCACCCATTCATAATCCTCACTTTCCATCCGACTTTTTCACCGCTCACGAGCTAAGAAAATAAAAACAAATCCAACACGCTTCTTCCTTTCATGCCATTCATTGTTTAGAGAAAAGCCTCATAAACCTTTAAAATTTATTATTCATATCACATACACTTTGGGACAGTTTAAAACCCATGTGTAACTCTCCATCTCTACGCACTTTGAAATAAAGGTTGAAGTACAGGGAGAAAGTTTAAGGAAAAATTATGATAAACAAAATAATTTACATAAAAATATTTGAGCTTCTTGTTATTTTATTTTACTCTCTTTTAATTAAATTACTGAACTTATATAAATTACGCAAGAACGGGGATAAATGAGAATAAGGGATTAACAAAATAATTATGAACAAGCAATTATAAATAGTTAATATAACATTCAACTCAATATATTCGTGCTTAAATAAAAATAAAATATTTGTAACTCAAAATAAAGAAATTTGGTTTATAGTAGTTCTTTATGAGCAAATAATAATTACATATTTAAATAAAGCATATTTTTAAATACCGAAACTTTTAAAAATATTTAATGCTATTTTATCAATAAAAAGGATTTAAAGGCTAAATAATTGAACAATAAGAATGATTAAAACTTAAATTTATTGAAGTCTATCAAGTTGACTTTTAATGATATTATTGGTATAATATGAATATATTGCATTTTTAATTTTCATCATTGCTTTAAGAATACTTTTACATTTATTTATATAAAGATGCTTGTCTGAAAATAAGTCTCAGTTTTGGTGATTTTAAGGTACGCTGAAGGTTCATGGAGTCATGAAGTTTCGTGGAGTGTTCTTGAGGACATTCAGGAGTCAGGGACTTCTTTGAGATGAGTCCGGTCGTAGACGCAGAAGAACCGAATTTCCCTTTTCTTCGAAATGTCTTGGGATGCCTTTTGAATGTGAAACTTGGTTCTACCAGTGTTGTCCAGTTGCTTGTTTAGGACGTCGTCTTCATTGAGGTCTAAAAGGTCAAAAGCCACCTTGTTTTCCATGAGATAGTCTAGAAAGCATTGAATCCAAGTGCCGTGAGAGACCACCAGAATATTTTCATCACCCGCGCCGGCATCCGCTACTTTGCAAAGTTCCTATATAAAGATAACACAAATTCACAATTTCCAATTTTCATCATCATCATCATCATCATCATCATAAATGTATCATTATTGATACCAACCAGATAATACTATTAAGGTTAACATTAAATTTATTATAGACCTGTATGAAATGTATATGAGGTATTAAATTGTTATAAGTGTTAATGAAAAATATCCTTTAGCATTCATTATTTGGAATAATTTATAAGTTTGTAATCCTTACCGTAAAGAATTTTGCACATCTTTTCTTGGTGGCTTCGTAGGTTTCGCCTCCTGGAATGGGTATAGCATGGCAAGGAAGTCCTGTCTTAGTGATGATGTCGCCAACTAACTGTCCCGGCTGAAACTCCAAATCTCCGTAATCCTGCCATAAAAAGAAAACATAAATATTATGATCTTTTAGTAATAAAAAATAGTAAATGCATTTATAGTAGATCAATTTCAAACATCTAATTTATGTTTAATTAAACCAAACAATTTAAAATAAATCTAAAGAAGTAATGTATGAACATGAGGAATCCCGACTAAGGAGCTTCGTGACGTAAAAGAAGCTGACTAAGATAATGAAGATAAATATCTCATTAAAGTGTTTCCCTGAATTAAGATCCTTTAATGATCGCAACATACCCTTTCACGAAGAACCTCGTCAAGTTGTATATGAGGATAGGGCTTCTTGAGCTGTCCGAGAATGTTCAGAGTTGTGTCGTGGCATCTCTTCAAGTCGCTTGTGTAAACCCTCGTAAAGTTTTCTTCTTCAAGGAACTTGCCAAGAGCCTGAGCCTGAAAAACGCAATCAAGATTTTATTCACAATCATTCGCCTCTCTATTTGATTTTTATCATAATTAAACATTATTTTGTATTTACAGATTATTTGTATTATTTTAAATTATTTTTTCCAAATTCATTATTTTCTTAAATAATGTGGTTCAATGACTTAAATAGTTCTATTTACAGTTAAAATCTAACGCTTGCTTCATGAACTATATTGTTCATAATAATTAATATTAGGTATACAGAATAATATGTCTCGAGGTCAGTATAATTTGCTGATTAATAAAAATTATTTAAAGCTATGATACATACTTAGGCATGGTTAGATAAATAAGTGTAATTAGCTATGATGCAGTTTATTGTAATGTAAAGTCAGCGCAATATCTAATTCCAAACTGCGTTATATCTTTATATAACGAAACTATAAACAAATTAATGAGCCTCTGCTCAAGCATGTGAATTTATGCATATTGGAGCTATTATAGCGATTACTAGATGATACCATAACGAATCTGTTCAAACTTCAAAGTTTTATTTTAGAGGTTATCATACTCAAATTCGTGAATGTCAAAATGACATTTGAGAACAATTATCCCAATATGTATATCAAATTTAAGGAATTGGGAAAAAAGTTGATAATTTACCATTAAAACGCCTCTTTCCGTCAGCTCACCAGGAGTCCTTGACTGAACGATCCGTGCTCGATTGAGCTTCGTCTCTCCACTAATAGAAAATTAAATGAAATAAACGCAGCCAAAGTCAATAGCCAATATTTTAAACCTAAACTGAGTCTTGAAAGTATGTAGGTAACTAGGATTATACCTATAAAGTAAAAAAGATGAAAAGCCTTACTGTCTCACGAGCGTGATGGTTGACATTGTCCTTCGCGATAAATAAAAAGAATAATTTGAGTTGGTCAATTGTCTCGCGAGCATATAAGTAAATGAGGGAATAACTGTATTGTTGCCAATGGGTCCTTCTCGCGTGCGACAGGGCGGGGGAATGAGCCGCGGCGTCTGAGTCGGTCGTCTTTTCCTCTATTGATCTCCGGGAGCAGGGGAACTCGTCGACGGCACGCTTGGCCCAACTGGAGCTCCCAATTTCCCCGAACAAGACCTAGATATAAATACCCCCACCCCACGCCCAGCACAAGACTCGAAGCTTATTACGTAAACGGGCCAAAGCTCATCTTCGCGGAAAGGCTGCCCCGAGCTCCCTTCTAGTCTCTGGGAAACCCTGAACTTCCTCAGATATCCCGGCTATTCTCCTCAGCCATAACTCAAAGTTTATATATAAATTCATATAAAAGAACTTCCAGGATTGGAGATTTGAGCTCATGCTGGCGGTTGAGTGCGCCACAGACTCACTCACCTTAAACAATCACCTACACAGACTCACCTTCACAATCACCGCCTGTCGCTCTAGATGAGATGGGAAAGTGAAACCAGGGAGAGGAGCTTAAACAGAAAAAATACTCCCTTGGAGCTCATTCTCGGAATTCGCTAATCACTTATGAACATTGCAATGCATTTGCGATTCGACTCTCAACTTACAATAGGAAATATTTAAGGATAGGCCTCGAATGTCTATGCACGAATCTAAATGGTTTGATGAAAAGTTGGGGAAATGATGGGAAGTGAAAGATACCGTGGATTTAAACGGATTCTTTGCTCAAAATGGTCCGAGTGTGTGTATGGGTTCTGTGGGAATAATAGCCCAAGCCAAAATCATTCCTTGGTCTTTTCTCCGACTCAAAAGACGAAATTCCGGCTCCAATCCCGGATCCTCCATTGTATCCGAGATTAAATAGAGTCAAAAGACTCAAGGACTTCCTTCACACTCGCTTACCATAACAAGACTCATAAACTCCATTGTTCTTCTTTTCGACTACATTTATTTTCGAATCTTGCACTTTTTCACTCTTTCTTTCCTTTTGACTGTCGCAGTATAAAAAACTTGGGCAAGTGGAAATACTACATCTTTCCTTATACCGCATACCGTATACTATATAGTCGTTAGTAAGTATAGTGTTCTGTTCTCATAAGTATGTGAAGTAATTCAGAGTCTTTAATTATGTTCTACAATGGCATTTTATTAAAAGAACAATGAGTAATAAAAATGACATGATTGCTGGTCAAAGCATACACATGGAAAAATACAAAAGTACACACATTTTTGAACAGAACTGTTTAGTATATAATAAAATATAGATACAATAGTTGTACAAAAATAATTAAATAGGCGATAAGAATACGAAATTCCTAATTTTACAACAGCATTTGCATCTTTCGCTTTTCCGCTTTCTCTCCCTCTTGGAGCAATAAATTAAAGGAGTAATAAATATGTAGGAACCGAGACTATGTGACTTCAAGACTGAGAGTGAGGAGGCTATGTCCATATACTCACATCTGCTATATGTCCAAATACATCTGCTATGTCTAGGTATAGAGCTATAGCTATAGAGGAAAGGAGGAAACTCGGGTTTTATGGAATACAAAATGGTTTCCCATAGTGGAGGAATGCGAGCCGAGTTCCTTTCTCTTACTTTTTTCTCTCTTTCTTCCTCTTCTACTTTATTTGACTCGGTTCTCTATGGGCTGGCCGTGGTGGTCGTCGGGGGTTTCTTGGTTGTTGGTAATGGCGTAGGAGGAGACTTCCCAGCCGGTTTTGGAGTTCTCCGTGTTGTCCCTGCCGTATTCCCCGTTGTTCCTGATTTTTTCCCTTCGGTCTTTGGATCCTTCCGCGTTTGGATGTTTTGAATTTTGTACGGGGCTTTGGTTGTTGTGGCCTTTGTATAAGAACTTGTCGTTGTCGTGTAGGCGGTTGGTGGCTTCTTTGTGGTGTAAGCTGTCGTTGGCTTCTTTGTGGTGTAAGCTGTCGTTGGCTTCTTGCTCGTTGTATAAGGAGCGGGTTTCTTGGTCGTGTAGGCCGTGGTGGGTTTCTTTGTTGTCTTGTAGGGAGGCTTGGTTGTCGTCTTTTTAGTCGGAGCGTAATTGTTCCGGACGGGTCGGGGGTTTCTTTGATCTTCTCCGTCGGGAGTTTTGAGCCTATTTGGGCCAATTGGAGCTCGGCTGACATCTTGGCCTTGTTTGGTATTCTTATTCGGCCGGTTTGGATTTCCGGGTTGATGGTGTTGGTGAGGGCGGTCGGGGTTATTGTTTTTATTATAGGGTGGGATTGGGGTTGGGTAAGGTTTGGAGGTCGGAGGTCGGGTCGTGTATGGTTTTTTGGTTGGTGGTTTGGTGGGGTACGTCGGTGGCTTGGTTGGATAGGGTTTTTGCGTAGGAGTAGGAGACTTGTAGGTGTACCGTCTCGTCGTATACTTGGTCGGTGGCTTGGTGTATTGAGTCGGATACCCTTTGGTCGTGTACGTGATCGTGGGAGTAGGGGCCGTGGTAGTTGACGTCGTGGTGGTCGTCGTCGTCGTTGTGCAGAACTTTTGCTTGAAACAGTTCCAATTGTTTGCAGGGAAGCAGATGCATTTCGCGCATTGGTCGCTCGGCGATGGCATCGAGGCTCCCTGAGTACAGGCCCCTGAGAGAGCTTTAAACAAAACGTATTTAGACTTCCCAGCTTTGTTTCTCTTACCTTTTTATTCCGGGTCTAAAGAGCCAGTTGACTCAACTCCCAGTCGGCTGAGTAGTAAAATATTTTATGAACATGTGTGCGAACTTACTGCCGGCAGGGATGAGAAAGGTTTTCTGGAGCGCCGTTCCCCCCGACCACCGCGAGACGACGAAGAGGACGAGGAAGGCCCAGCTCCTCATTTCCCCTTTCAATAACAAGGTCTATTTATTTTGGGTGTAAACGCTCACTTTCCCCTCGAGGTTCCGAGTCGGGTGAATCTCAGGTTCTCCCCATGAGGAGCGTTGAATTATTCCGGCGATCCTCCAGGGAGTCTTGAGGAGCTTCTGCACTCCTTCGCTCGCTTAAATACGACGCCGCCACTCACCCCACCAATTCACTCATTAATAATTGATGGAGGAAACTCGCTCCGTCCACCGCCCTCATCTCCATTCACCACCGCAAGAGGAATTTTCACCACCAGCGAGGTTAGTAGGGCGGAGGGTGGCCAGGCCACTCACATAATTTTCTCCGCTGCCCTCAACTTCTCCGTTCTTCCCTCGTCGATGATGAGATGATGACGCTCCCAGAACCACCGTGGCTCAACCACGTCCCCACGTGCATCCATCTCCGGACACTCACCTTTGCCCTTCAATACACTCAGCCCTTTCTACAGAACAATAAATAGAGAGGAACTTTTCTCCCTAATTGCTCATTTGAGTCATTTTTAAAGCTTGGCTTTCAGCTTCAGTTTTTTAATGAAATGGAAATTATGCTCAACGCAGAAGAGAGATGAAACCGAAAGACCTTTTTAAACGTGCTATGTGTGTATGTGGGGTTTCCCAAGGTGGAGTTCCATTTCTTGTTGTATTGATTAGAAAAGAGGCAAATAACTGATTTAACTTATTTTTTTATTAATTATTCATTCTCATTTCTCATGTTAACAATTCAAATGTGGAGCAACAATGCATAATAATCCCATCCTAAAGATTTGTAGGTGTTTGGTATTCATACTACCCAGTAGTATTTTTTTCATACCTTCTGTGTTTTTTTGTATTTCATGTTTGAAGTTAAAGAACTTAATTGTATTTTTTCACTCAAATTGAAGTATATTAAAACGTTAGTTAATTATTAGTATTTTTAGTTCTTCAACATGAACTCTTCGGCTCGAACATTTAACAGTAAGAACAACAGTCAAAAATGAAGAGTTAAAGTCATGCACCCTCGCACTTACAGAAAAACACGTTCTTAATCATTTATCAATTTTCATATTATTATTTAATAAGAAAAGAACTTTCAACACTTCACAAATTTCCTCTCAAAAAGGTCAATATTTATGCAATTTTATGCATCGTCGAGGGTCGACATATTAAATGCACTTCATAATTTATAATTTAGATGACACGTGTTCATGAAAATCAGTAAACCGAAGAACTTCTATATAACCTTACTTGTTGTAATAAGTAATATTATGTAGTTTATATAATAATTTATTATTAATTATCATTAATTTATTTATTACTCGTTTAACACTCGTTTGAGGGTCATTCCTCCATTTTAGGTCCGACAGGGATGAATTTCTCACTACCGACACTACCGAGACGAAGAGAAATGAAGACGTATGGTAAATCGTGTCGTGTGTTCGTGTTTGAATCTCAACCAAACACTTTCAACTTCAATTCACAGTCACTCAACTCACTCGTGAAGGAACTCTCGTGTGAGTCGTCGTTCATTAGATGGGATTCAACACACCGGTGAGTTCAGGTTGGATTCCCTCGGACTGACAAATCGACATGAAGTTGAGGGACTTCACAGTTCGTAGGGTCTAACGATAAGTCAAAGTCTTAAAGTCTTTAATGTTAAACTTAAATACAAAAGACATTTATGATAACACACATTTTCCAGTACGTTGCTCTGAGGCAAGTGATGAACATTTTTCTATTAATGTTATAAGCTTAAGCTTATATTTATTCACCAGTAATTAAGGCTAATTTCAAGAATAATTTGGTTGTAATATAAGGTTTTTAATATCCATACATAATAATAAATATAAATTCATGAATCAAAGGTAGTAGGCAGTAAATGTTGGTTTAAATGAACATTTTTATGATATTATTATATTTTTATAAAGGAATCACACGCTGAAATGAATCCAAATGAATGAAAATATGAATTCATTTGGATGGCGCATGCCGTGGGCGAGGGAAATAAAAGTCTCGTCGCCTTTGAAATCAAGAGCCGATTTACAACTTTCCTGAATTTCATTCCCTACAAGAGCTGACGAATGAAATTGTGAAAAACTTTTTCTCTCTGTCTAATGCAGGGCTAAATTACATTTTGAGAAAGTGATTTATACTTTTAGTAACTCCGTGTGTACGTGTCATTTATTTACATTGGTGGAGTCTGTGTTTGGGTTTAGTGCACATGTTGTACAAAACTGGCCTAGAGACTAACAGGGAACGAGGAGTAAAAGATATTTAGCAAATATGAAGAATTACCTTCATTTGTATTTGAGGTAATAGAGAAGGAGTTTAGAAGTGTAAAGCTTCCTAATTTGTTATTAACTATTGTAAATAATTATTCTTGAGATTGAACCTGCGTCTTCTTAGCTAATAAACAATATGATCGCGCACTTTTATGAAACGCAATAATTTGTATTTATCTCGTGAATTAAAAGTTCCTTCAACTGGGAAGGCTCATCACTTCCTTCATCTCTTATTCCTATCATATCAAATATCTTTTTATTCAATCTAAAGATTTTAAGATCTCCTCCTAAGATTTCATGTGTAATTTAGTTTTTTTTAGCTAACTATTTATGTTTGCAAGTCGTCTAAATTACTATTTACATGTAATGTGTAGTTTTCATATACAATTTGGGGGAGGAATCAAGGAATTAACTTGATTAGAAAATTAAATGAATTATTTATGTTTTTTCCAATCCAACTACATAATATTTAGATATTCCAATGAGGTACTTATGTATATTCATCTCTTCCAATGTCCTTAACTTATTAATTAGTTTATCCACGACGTTACATACTCAACTCACATTTATCTAAACATCCTCTCGATATAAATATTGACTGGCTCTTATCCCCTAACCCTTGCCTAGATAAGTGGCTATAATTCTCCCTACTCATCTCCCGTTTTTTGTCTTTTATTTACCTTAACATTAAGGAATATTCGAATGAGGAGGGCGAGGACTCGTTCTGGCTAAACCATAAATATTATCCTTAATTATTAGATTATGAACATTAAAGTTAGTAATGTCTGCCATATGTATTTGAATGTCTTCAAATAAAGTTCTCGTCAACGAAACTGTAATTTTCTTCCCTAGCATATAATGTACATTTATATCCCTACACTCAAGTCTCTTCTCTTTTAAAGTTATTCAGAGTTCTCATATAGTAGTTTAGTACTTATATCCTTTACAAATCATATTTATTCAAATGTACTTCCAAGTACCTCGACGCCACAGACATTTTCATTAAATTAAATAGCTGTCTTATTTTGTTGACTCTCCCAGTTTAATTGAGAACAAGTTCAAAGTTTAAACAATGGCACATATCTACAATCGTCTCGAGACCCTTCACGTCCCAGCTGTTACAAACAGCAAGGACAAAGGCTCGATTTATATATTTACAATATAACTCTATTATATATTAGATATAATATATTATTAAATAGAACTGTATAGGTACACATTATTTTATTTGAATCCGAAAGCAAAGATACACCATAAACACACTAAACATTAGTTTCTCGTTTAGTAATAAAAGATCATTTTAAAAAAGTTTGTGAGAATTTGTCGAGTTAATTATTTAATGACTCCTATAGTAAAAGTACTTTTATTACACGTAGACAAATGCCAGAGAAAATTCCATTCTTGTAACAAGAATTTTCTCTGTAAAAGGCCACCTACATTGCATTTTGTAAATGTTCTAGAGAGGTGAAAGGAAAGTACTTGGCTACTAGCAATTAGAACACTTGACCCCGAATAGGTCGTCCAGGTCATCCTAGTGCGTGTGAGTGCCTTGACAGTGCGTCGAGTCAAATTATAAATAATAGGGTGAAGAGAAAGGAGCCCCAAAAAGTCCTAATCACACTAATAGAACTATTAGGGTTATCATGTGTAGTAAAGTGGCGTCTCGGCTAAAAGAAGGGCGATCGATTATTTCCTTCATCGTAGTAGGAAAAGAGAAGTTCTCTCCTCCGACAGAACCCAACATGTAATGATGGAGAAGTGAAGGGAAAACGGGGGGAAACTGGGTGGAATTCCGAGTGGCGGAGTTTTCCCATATTCATTCTCTCACTGGGTTTCGATGCAGGTTCATTGATTTCATTCTTTCCCAACAAAACGGCCTCGATTATTATTAGACGAAGAGTAGTAAGTATAATGTACTACCGAGTTGTATGTATAGATTATATGTAAAGTAGTCGTATAGAAACTTTTACCCATAATAAGACTCAAATGTGGAGAAGGAAAATTATAAATGGAGATACTTGGCTAGGACATTCAAGACTCCTAACTATCCAGAAGTGATTTAGACGTAGAAGTAAGTGGAGCAAATCACTACAGTCCTTTCTGACTCAACATACATATATGAGGAACGAAGCTGAGAGATTTGCCTAATTATACACAAACAGACGCGTCTTTGACTCAACACGGAGAGAAAATGAAGGAAATGAGATTGATATTTTTATGAAGTCATAAAAGAGGATGGGACTCACATTAATTAGCATTTTTAAACGAGTGGATTCCCCATCTCAAACGTACAATTATTGTATATCACATTGTGGCTAATTTAAGTAAACTTGGAGAAAAACTCAATTTTTATTAGCGAGAAACATGATAATTTTAAAAGGAAACCTTTGATGATTTAATTAATTAATTAGATAATATTTAAACAACGCAAGACGAAGTAAATACAATATTTATAAAATAAAGAACACAAAAGAGCTTAATTAATAAATAAGTTGAGATTGGGTTTAATACATCTTCCGGTGGCGAGTTGGTGAAGGTGATTAAAAGAATGGGGAAGAAGCGATTAGGTCGAGGGTGAGAGAGCAACCGGAGGGCTTACTGATCTGGACTCCCGTCAGTATCGCTCTCGTCCATCTCCGCTTTGTTTCTCCTCTTCTCGTACACAAGGATGATGATGAGGAGGATTAAGCATTCGCCACAAATAGCCAAAAACGGCCACAAGGCTCCCAGTTTATCTACAAAAAGAAACAAAATCAAAGACATTGAAAAATCCTGAACTAACTATGGATGTTATGGAACTCCACCGAATTCCCTATAAATATTTGAAATATGCCGTGGTGGTTTCATGCTTTAAATATTCTCTCCGTGTTTTTATCGTTTACAGTGGATTAAACATTAAGTGAGCGAACAAAGCAATGCGAGGGACTGAATGGGGCATTTATCGAGAGAAAATGTTGAGCAGCGCTGGCTGGCATTTATGAATGTGTTATGGAAAATTCTGGGGAATCTTTTAAAAACATTTTTACAGGAACGATGGGGGATGGCCAAGTGAGGTTATTACAAATAAGCAGATAAGAGTGGAGGAGTAATGACAGGAAGGGCCATAAAGAATTGAGAGCATACTCACCCTTAACACGGACAAGGAAGCTATCCTCTATAATCACTTTGTCATTATTTTCAATATTTATGACTTGGCACTTGTAGACACCGCTGTGCTCCGGCTCAGCTTCTAAATACGTGAAATTCGCCTCACTAGTGTAATTTATTTTACTATTTTGATCTCTTAGCTCCACGATATTTAGAATTTTGTCATCTGGAAAGAAAAAATAGAGTGTGAGATTGAGATTTGACAAATGATGATCTTTGGTTGTAATTGATAATTTATTTTCCATATTCAACGTACCTTTCATCCAGCGGACCTGGAAATTAGTGTTATTGCCTTTCTTTATCGTACATGAAATCTCTAGGCTCTCGCCGGCAACGACGCTGACGCTCCGGTGGCCTTTCGAGATCGGCCTTCTCTGAGCCGTGACCGCCTCTGAGAACTCTGGAAGTGGAAGCAAGTCAATTAAGTCAAGTGCCGTGTTGTCAGCAAATTTTACTGGAGTTGAAAAAAGAGTGAACACTATTATACATACCTTGAGCCCCTTGAGCAGAGCGGGAGGCGAAGAGAGTGGCGGCAGCGAGCAGGAGGGTGAAACGGAGGGCGCCCGGGAGGCGGGGCAGGTCGGGTCGGGCGGGCATTTCGTGGGTAGAGCGGGCGGGCGCTAGAGGGTTATCTTGGGGAGGGGGGCCGGGGAGTGTCGGCGATCTCCGAGCTCCCTCATTCACAAGAGTCCGCGGTGACCGGCTCCCTGGCGGACTCGGCGGCCGCCCTTCAACTCAGTCGCCGCACATCCGAAGGAGGTCGAGGAGGGCGGGCGGTTCTTGTGCTTCCGTAACTCACCGACCGACTCAACCTGACCGAACCACCCGAGAGACTAAAATACAAACTTGCTCGCCTTCTCCTCGCCTTCCTTCCCCATGGCTGCCGTCCGGTCCCTGCGCATGCATCACAGAAATACCCGCCCGACCCGCACACGCGTCCTCTCCTTCCCCCTTTCTACTCCACAATACTCCTTATTCCGGGGAAAATAAATCGGGTAAATCATCGGATAAAACATACGTGATATTTGAAGAAATTCAATTTATTCATTAAATCCGTTCAATTTAAATTTTATATTATTAGCTATTAAGCTAATATAAAAAACATTACGTGTTAATTTTAATAATAATAAAAGCTAATGTTTACCAACATAATTCTAGTAAAAGATCAAAGGTACTCGAGAAAAGATCATATGAAATTGTATATGGAGGTGAAAAGATGTTTAATGTTAAAGGTTATTTCATTTGAACCATCAATGACTTATTCATTCATCATTTCTATCACATTACTCTTAATTCATCTTAATTCTACTCATTTTCTTTCTTAACATTAGTTAGAGACGTTGTGGGAAGTGGGAATGAAAAGTGAAGCTTATTAGTCCAATTGTTGGTTGTACAAAGAAAGGCCATGAGAACAAAGGGAGGCTGAGGCTTCGTAGAAGGTGCAAGAGCAGTTCACCCTCGCAACCCTTCATCCCCCCATTGTTCCCCATGGAGTTCGTTGGAACAACGGGCTTGGACTCAGTCCTCAACGTGTGGAGCCGCTGGGATCTCCACCAACCACTGGTCTTCCCTGTATTGTCACTTACAGACTCACAAGAGTCTCTGGATGAAGATTACAGCTAAGATTCACTATTACCACTAGTCCTGATACCTTCACAAGCCAAGTTGGGGAATTGTGAACGTTTCGTTTAAATTGGAATATTATAAACATCATATTACTATAATAGTCTAGGCAAGTAGACTTTAATTATATTCAAGTAAAAGACTTTAAATGACGTGCTAGACATTTTAAGTGACGTTTAATCATCCTTTGAAGTTCGCCACTGGATAATCATCGACCCAATTAAAAGTGTCGTGGGGGAAGAGAGTTATTGTTGTCGGAAGATTATCTTTTAATTTTTCAAAGCGTCCCGTTTTTTCAAAGAGAGAATCCTGAATACTTGCAAACCGGAAGCTTCAATTGGGATATCATCATTATATTCATCTCCTCACCTGTGAATTCTGTGAACAGTCAATGTTATATGAAACAAAAGGATAAAAAGCCTATTAATTTCTTCATGAGGGAATTGAAAGAATGAGTCAGCAGAACTTGAAGAGAAGAGAAGGAAAAAGAGAAGGTTAGCACTCATTTTTATGAAACTTTTTACGCGATCAAGTCTCACTTATAACACGGAATCTCCGTTTTTCAATGGTCCACTTGACAAGATAAATATATATTTAAGAACAAATCGGAAGAATTTAATGATTAGAGCCCAAGCATCGTTGAGAATATATTCCTGGAATTTCCCATTTTCAATTTATTGCCAAAATTTACCTTTTAAAGTATTAAAGTCAATTTTCATAACAACCAAAATTATTACCCTTACTTGTTAATAATACAGTGAAAAAGAAAATCCAAAGCACTGCATATATTTTTTTAACTTTCCTCAATTCTCTTGACACTTTGTTTCAGAAATCACTGAATATTAATATCAATCAAAGACTTTCTTAAATTTTCCAATAAATTGCAACCGATACTGAAACTGTGTGTACACTGTGCTAATGAACACTTCATTAAACTTTCTAAATGGGATTTGATTCATTTAGGATTTTGAAAAGCATATCGCCATTGGGGTAAGATGAGAGTGAATCCGACGTTCAACGCGTCTCGCTCCTTCATTTCCTTCCTTTTCCTCTCATCAGCCTCATTTCATTTAAAAAGAGTGAGGTGAGGAATCGCGGAAAGTTCGCAAGACTTCACATTTGTTCTTCACTCAATGCATTTGAGCGTCGAGGCGTCCAGGGCCCAGAAATAGTGAAATAACTCAACTCAACCAAGATCCGTACTCCTCTTGCCACAATGTTAAGGGCTGTTAATTGGAGTGAAAAATTGGGTCATTTGTTTAGTGGTCATTCAGGGCGGATTCTGAGGATTCTTCTGCTCTTCTTGTGTGCTTTGGGAGTTTTAGTCGGGATTTACAGAGCCAGGTCAGACAGACTCGTCAAAGAAAATCACCAAGCAAGTAAAAATCAACTCAAGAGGTAATTTTTTTCCCTTTCCATTTCCCCCATGCATCCCTAGTTCATCGCGCTGCGCGCTCCAAATAAAACTTTATTTACGCTCAATTTGTATCCACTTTCCTGTTTTTAAAATTTCACTCATTGGAAATCTCTCCAACAATTGTTCCAACAATTACTCTTGCAATTACTCTACAATTAAATTAGCATCTTCTTCATAATTCCTTTCGAGGTACAATAGATAACTTTGAGTTCATATTGCTATTTTTAATATTAAACTATATATGGTAGTAAAATTAGTAATCTCTAAGATTTTTTGAACCTTATTTTACGCATTTGTTCTAAAAAGTATTTGAAATCTTAATTTTATAAGGAATATTAAAACAATGAGTGTGAAGTGAGTTATGTGGGAGATGAGTTTTTGATTAGCTGCATTATCTTGTTTTTACTACTGTATTCCTATATGCATCATAATGCATAAAGACAACATTCATGCACTAGAGCACTAGCGATTAGTAAGGTCTTCCACTATTGTCTTCCCTCATAAACAGAGTGTTTTCCATTTGTTTTTCTCTTCATGTAAGTGTTGGCATTTCCATATGTATTTGTTTATAAATACGACTAGCGAGACATTTAAATGCCTCAATTTGTAAAAAATTGCTAATGTTGAGTTGGATGTCCAAGGACAGGCAGTTAGCCCTCATGCTTGACTCAAATAAATCTTAAATTCATTCCACATTTCCCTAACATTTCGATCTTTATGATACTTGAAAGATCTATGATTCTCAAGTCTTACGTTATTGGTCAGCATTTATAAATATGGATGAATTTCCTTTGATGAGACACAAAGAAGCACAAGGAGATATGCAAAACTGTTTAATTTTATTTTAAACGAAACCCAGTCAGTGATTTTAACTAACGATTTGAAGAGTTTCTTGATAATTAAGAATTTCTAAATATATTTTCTCTTCGTCCGCTTCTTTGGCCATTAGGGTAATTAGAGGGGTTGAATTTTAAATACCTGAAACGGCACTTTGTTTCTCATTGACTCACTCCATCAACTCACTCATGTTCTCAGTGTTGAGATTCGATTTTCAACGGAGGATTAACTATTGAGGCAACGAAAAGAAAAGAGGAACGAACACTCAATGCGGGTTGCGTAAGGTGTTTGTAAGGTCTTTAGGGAGTCAAATATAATATATAGAAAGTTACAACATGACCAATCATCAAAATACACATGCGGGCCAACAACATTTTTACATGGATAATTAGCTACTTAAAACTATTATTAAAATGAATTCTTATTGTGTTCTTAAATATAATATTAGTAGTTTTATATTATTATTAGTTCATTTCACACAATTTTATATTCTAATCAAATGAATCTACAATAACAATTAACAAGTCACAGGTTAAATTCAAGCCATCAATAGACATTATTTGTTTACAAAAATTATTCTTCAATTTTAATAAAGAATGATGACCATGTTATAGGTTACTTTGAAATGATCTTTCTGAATGATATAATTATAATCTCTGCGTGTGGGTTCAATGCTTTTGAATTAAGAATAGGTGTAGATTATAATGTGAATCTACATTCACTTTTCCTCCAACTCAAATATCTCCGCATGGAATATTTTAACATGATAATTGATGTAGGGGATGAAAAAGGACATTTCTCTCCCTCTCATGCAAATAAATAATCAAAGGAAGGGATCTTGAGGTTATTGTAGATTTGAAAGTGTATTTTTACCTCTTGGGCACCCGCGATTGAATTTTAATCCACTGACCTCATTTGATTTTTTCTGGGCCATTTTATTATATGCACTCATAACCTTTGGTTCAATAAAAACTATATTAACTCTACTAGACATGAAATACGATTATATTATGTGTTGTGTGTAGTAAGTGTAAGTTATACTCATCGTTATTTTAGGTAGCTTTTTATTGTGAATGTATTGAACGTTGACCAGACGCGGCCTTCTCGCTGCCGTTGAGCTCAAACGATAGATTTTGCCAAGCGATGTTTGATTGTGTGTGATAAGATGTAGTATGCTAATTACCACGAGAGTGAAAATGGGCGAATGAAAATAGGAAGGCGCATCAAATCTTTCTTGACATCACGCGTCCTCATTTAATAATGCAACAACGACCATTAGAACTCCAAGAACACCCTGTACTGGCAACACTCAAGGAAATGATCTATAAACCCAATCACTCCTTATCTCATTCAGTTTCATTCCATTTATCACAAAATCCACAATTTAATAATAGACCATTGCTCTTACAAATAGTAAGAGCAATGGTCAAAAAATAATGAGTGAAATAAAGGTATTAGAAATAAACATTAAAAAATCTAATTTAAAACGAGTTATTCATTTTTAGTATACAAACCATTACTTACGATAGTTGTCAATTTTTTTTAAATTTTACCTATCAATTTCCATTTTTAATCATATTTTAATGAATTCATATGAGTATTAACATAACTCGGTTCACTCGAGAACTTTGGGTAAACTTGTATCAAATATCACACAGTACTGCTTATTAAATAAAAATTAGTATCGAATAATTAGGGTTTGTAAATGAGCAACCCAATATGGTAATAAATTACCAGAATTGATGTAAGACTAGGAATTAAAAGTGTTTTACAGAGGAGAATGGAGGAGTGCATTTCCCAGTGATGCAATGATTTGGTGCTTGGGCTAACATAAGGCGAAAAGGATCTTATAAGACATTTTAGGTACATTTTCTTACTTTTATATTTTATTCGCTTAATGCGTACTATGGCGTGTAGTTAGACATGAAATACATCTTACATACTTACATATTTTATACATGATTCCTAAGAATTTCCGACTTCTTGGAATAAAATGAATAATTATCATGTCAAACTACGTATTTCTATTCACATTATTGTTATAGTCATTCCTTTCCTTATATAATAGTGAGTTAGCCATCAAAAATAATTCACACACATCTTAATAAACCAACAAAATTGTAAATAATTAGATACTACTGACCAGTATGTATTAAGCCTTTTTTATTTCTGCACTTAAATAGCATTTTAAACGATTATTTAAATAAATATCATTATAGATGATCGTAATTAGTTAGTACATCTGTTCATCAATATCATACCTAATTTTAATGGATTTGAAAAAATGGTCGAATATAAGGACCAACATGGTATAATGTTCCGGAGAGCTTTCTCTGATAAAAATTAGCCATCACTAATTTATTACACTTAAGCTTGAGCTTTATTCGTGATTAAATAATGTTGAAATTTCTAAATGCTAAATTTACTAATTTGCTAATAGACAAAAGTTAGACACCCATGGTGTGTTTATTAAAAGAATAAGAAATTGCTAAAAATGGTGCGAGATTTGGAAATTCATTACGCCAGCAGTAACAGTTTCAAGCTTTCAACTCGCGTTCAAACACACATTTATTCTTATATTAATGAATAAATGAATAGGAATTGGCGGATTCCTTCAGATTGTCTTCCGCCTTTGTTCCCACAAGAATTGAACCGCGACCCTCCCGTGTTTTCCACAAACGTCCACGATGGTTTTCCAACCACTCAACTCTCCCTTCGCAGACTTCGCACACATCTTTTTGATGGGAGATTAGATAGAGAAAAATTATTCACTAACTCATTTACACACATATTATTGTATAATGTACACGATCCTTGATAATTTGATATCAAAACTCGGTAATTCCAATTACATTATTTTATTTCACTCATAATGTTAATTCTTTAAAAAACACTGCTTTGAAAAATATTCTTTATAAAAGTTTGCATTTTGGAGACATTTCAATGATATTTTATGTGAATCGTTACTACGAGTATTTCTCGTATTTCACATGTTCATTCTAACAATTACTTACATTTTAAAAGGCTATATATATAATAAGAATTAAATATGATTATTATCATTTTCAATCAAATTTTGATATAATTATTTACATTGACTTGCCAAATTATATTTATTATTAATTTTATGTTCAATAATTGAATTTAAATAGTAAACATCCATTATATGTTTCATAAATAATATTTTTTAAACATGACGGAAGTGATAATCTTATGAATTGTCATGTGATGCTATTGTATGTTTATGAACGTGAATTTCCATATATTAAATATGGTATGATACTAATAGGAGATAATAGAAAGATTTCATCATCCACTTAATTTCATTGTACATTGGAAAATGAAAAGTTAAATGCACACGGTAGAGAGACTTGCTTCACTTTCAATTATCAAACCTTGATATTTTCCGCTGCGACCCAACATGCATGCAAACTATTTATACATGAAATTTGAATAGGAAGACTTTTTAATAATACTTTTGATGTGAACGATAACGAGGAATATAAAATATTATCAAAAAGAACATTAATTGAGGTATAGTATTATGCATTAAAGTACATTGTATTATTACGTCCTTTGTCTATACAATAATCTTCCATGAGTATATCTTTTGTTTCCGATCTTTGTTCTTGTAATGGTAAATGCGATAGCCCTCGTGTGATTGACTTTTGTGTAGAATTAATATTAAAATAAAATGAGCGTGAGGTTCTTTGGAAAGTTTCTTTTAAATATTCTCTATATGAACTCAGCTAACCACTGAATATCTTGTAATTCTTCTCGTTACTTTTAGCATGTTTGATCTCATTAAGCATTGAAATTTAACTTTTGTACATTAATAATTATTAAATGTTTTTTGCTTAAATAAGTATTCCTTAACTTTAGTATTCAAGTATTTGTAATAAATTGTGTTAAAATGACTAGAAAATTTAAATCTAACTAATACTTACATAAGCATATTATTGATATTAGTGTTTATTCATAAGGAATTGTAGAGTAAATTGATTAGGTACGAATGAATTAAACTTTTGTTTTTTCATCAATTTTTATATTTAAAGAAAGTTAAAATGAAAGTCATAAAAGACATTTATAGTTGTATTTGCATTCTTAAGTGGCATTTCAAGGAATGTCATTTTTTACGTGACTCCTCGAGAGCCGTTTGTTTCTAATGATGCTTGAAGCGTTAAATGTTTATAACCCTCGTTGTTTTAAGAGAATTGCAATTAAAAATCAAAATTGGAATGGAGAATGGAAGAAATAATGGTCTTGGACGTCACTTTCTCGTATATCTGAAATTCTATAATATTGCATTTTCGTTCACCTCGTTTCTTTTTCAAATTATTCATTATTCGACAGAAGGACAGAACAGAGTTATATACATTTTAATATGGTAAAAATGAAGTACTGTGCTGGTTAGAGATGATGAAGCGATTGATTCTAATGTTTTGTGCATTACTTTTGTGTATGGAACATGAATGGAATTGAAAAAGAATTGGAAAATGGAATTGTAAGGAAATGATTTGAGTTGCTCTCGTATATGAATTCATCGTTGGACATTGGATGAATCTGTGATCGAGGACACGTTTCAAACTCATACCTGTTCTCACCATCATCGTCCAAGTGTTGTCTTGTTGTAAAGTGAGAAGAAGTTTGATGGCTCCTCAATAGCTAAAAGTTTGAACTAGAAAGAAACCCATAGTTTGGTTAATAAGAAGAAATTCAAGCTTCTCTTTTTAATTCCTACTTCATCCACGCTCGTCCCCTTCCTTTAAGACCTCAATTGAACCGCTTGGGCAGCTTTGACGGCCCCCGGTTGAGCCTTTTAATTTCAACACAGACATACATGTTGGTGGGATTAATCAAATGCACTCACTTGAGAATTCAAGCCCAGTTCAAGTTTCAATCCCAAATGAAACCAACATGCATCATTTATCCATTAACTCTTTATATTTCTTATAAACAACTTAGGAATAGTTGTCTTGTTCTTGGCAGTACAGAACTCAATTGTTTATGACTCATCATAAATTACGAGAGTCGCGTGTAAAAAATGACCAATTGAGTTGTGCTTTTTTGAACATAATTCGTTTAAACCATATAGCTTAAACTATCGTTTAGATTTGACTTTAAAAAATTTGACATTGAAAAGATTTATAACTAAAAAGGTGAAATTTGTAATTTACTAATTTCACAGTAGGGTTAAAATTTGACATTATAAAATACTACAGATTTCTTTTCTAAATAAAAGGTTAATAATCTATATAACCTTTTATTTTGATTTGTCTGATTGGTGAGTTTGTAGACGTTGCACTTAACATTCGTTTGTTGTCGAGTTGTTTGTACAGAGTGAACCTGCAGGGTGGAAAATGCTCAGGTGGTCATAAGATGTCTAACGGCTCTATCTCTTTCCTTGGACGAAGGTTAGATGAATTTAAAGTTGACAATGGGGGGAAATTAAGTTTGAGTGAAGGAGCTTTTTCAGGGTCAAAGTTCATAGGAGAAGCAAATTAGCAAGAAGGTAGAAATTATTGGTCTTCTTCTCTGCCACTAACTACGCTTACACTTCAAATGTACGCAAATATGAATTTCAACATGGTTGGCCACGTCCTTTCATTGAGAACCAAACAGTCCAATAAATGGGAAACCCAATGAACTTCGCATTATAGGATTATAGCCATTACATTGTTTTGTGGAAAGTAAGAAATTGCAAACTTTCGCTTTTGCACACATAAGACATAACCATTGAGATGACAAGGAAAAGGTTGAATAATTAAAATCACCACTCCTTCGTTTTCCATTCCTTGATTTTCCAAAATTATGCAAGTTAATTCACCCAGTGTTTCACTCACATTGAATCCATAATTTAGATTTTATCAAGATTTAAATGAAATTGACATTTAGATTTACACATAAAGAATTACTGATTATTATTTACAACGCTTTTCAGTTCAGTTTTAACAAAAAATTATATTTGATTATAATTGCTTGCAAAAATCCCAATGTAATTTGAGCATTGAGATATATTTGAGATTTGAGCATTAGTACATAATTTATTATTTATTTAAAAGCCCTAACTTTATAAGTATATCTTAAATTAGATTAAGTAATGTAAATTGAACAAATGCTTTATACATAAAGGCCAAATTATGAAAAAAACTGGAAATCCCGAGCCCTATTTGCGCCGAAATCTATGAATGACTGGATAATAATCCGAGTGACTTTTGAATTAAATGCTCTTTTGAGCTTTGAGTGTTAAAAGAGAAACGAATATAAAAAGATTGTATTGGCGGCCGCGTTGTCGTCACAGTTGGCTAATGAGGAGGAAAGGCGTAATGGGGAGGAGGATGAATTGAGATAGGGAATGAATGTTGGGGCTGTGACAGACCTAGACCTCTTTTCTCTCTTTTGCCTTCGTTCACTCTCACTTCCAAGACTTCTGTCTTCAAGACTTTTAACTCATCTTTTAAATCTTCGCTATGAGGAACCTTTAGATGAACCTTTGACTGCTTCTCATGAAATGGCCGCATTCGCCTTCCTCCCACCAACTGCATCTCCTTTACTATGTCAAGACTCTTGGTTCGCTGGCTACTTGCTATTGAACCAGGCATTTTTGGGTCACTGTCACGACGCGGACGAACCGCCCTCTTCGTCATTCACCAAAAGTCATTGACTCTTACAATTAGTAGATAATGAGCTCCTACTCATCTTATTGTACCTAACATACAATAATAGTCAACTTTAGATCACGAATTCCCATGTTACAAGTTCTTATAAAATCACATTTTGCTTTTATTTTTAAGGACGTTAACGTAGTTAGATTATTATTTATTTTTTTGGAACTACATTCTATTTTTCATATAACATTGGATGTAATTAAAAGCATTAACTTAAGCAGAAGGTATTTGGAACTTTTTAAAAACATGTCATATTTATTTAGCAAATGATTTCATGATTCCACCATTTTTCCAAGTTATTTTAAAGCATGTTTCAAGGATATTTTACAGATATAATTATGAATTTTGAAAAACAAAGCTTGAGCTTATGTCTCTTTAATATTTGCAAATTCAATTGAGATACGGAAAGAATACGGAAATACAATTTTTTGTATGCCTACCTAGTAATTAATCCATAGCTCAGAAAACTAACAGTATTTGCTGGTGCTTGGTTCATTTTTTATGAGATTTCATTTAAATTTCAAGAGACGCGTTTGAAAATATGAGGAAATTATTTTTGTTTTTATGATACAAACTTTGAAAAACTTCCTCGTACCCAAATGTGTAATGAAGACTTAAATTCTCATTGCCGTTTAGAAGTTTTGAAGGGAAAACGAAAACTTCTCATAGTTTGCGTACATGTGCTAATCAAGTGATCATTTCCGGATAGCCTCTAGTGAGATTAAGTTTGCGTTAAACAGTTCATGCGGGGAGCCTCGTCCTTAACATTATGATAAATTAATGTCTCAATGCTCGTCTAGTTTTTGTCCAATTGGCAATGAATCCCTTGTACCGTTAGCACGTGTGGATGGAGTTTACCACGATATGGACACATTAAAAACTACCTTTGCAGAATTTCAATTTTATGCCAAAATTGTCAAATTCTTTAAGTACTAATTTTGTATTAAGTTTATTAAGTCTGTCTACTTTGTCCGAACACTTTTCAATGCAATTTCTAATTTAATCCAAAAACTTTATTTTATAATAATCACGGCATAATGTGAGATAAAACATGAGATTAAAACTTACAGGAAACCGAAAAACTAGTTTCTATCCAAGTAATAATAATGACGAAAAAATTCGCAGAACAAACTATTGTACAATTTTTTATTGAGCATTTAGGTAGGAGTAAACGTATAGGAAGTGAACGTTAAGAAAACCAGAAAATTTTTCACTGTATTTCCTTTGATAAATTACAGCCCATCTGGTCACACCGTCCCTGCAGCCTCAACAACCAAATGGGTGATTGTGCGAAATCCAGATTCTGATGAAGAAAACGTTATTGGCAATGGAACCAATTATGTTTGCTCTTTGGCACGCCTCTCACAAGAAGCCGGATGGAAAACTATCATTATTAGCAAAAAGCTCAAGTGTTGCAAGTAATTTTAATAATTACATGAATCATAAATATTTATTTGCATTTTTCATCTTTTTCATGCAGAATTAAATACAATTTTTCCACTAGAATTCAACTTTTTACATTTAACTTCAATAATTAAACATTTAAATTTTTAAATTCCTGTTTAAGCATAATTATACTTATCTATAATCGTAATGCTATATTTATCGTATTGAAATATAATACAACAACAATGTATTGTATTTAATACTTTTCATGTAATGCATTTGTTCGAATTCATAGGATACCAGACTGTTATCCTATTCACCAAAATCAGTTCCTTAAGATGACATATCGGACTTCAACTGTAATGAAGAATTTGATCGACTCTTCTTTGCATCCTCAATCATACAAAGAATCATATCGGAATCTCGCGTATATTTGGGCAATTCACCGCGGCGCACGTTACATATTTGATGCCTATATAGAAGAATATCTTGCAGCCAAGTATTTGATTTAATTAATATTTTTCTTTTAATTGTCAAATCAATTCACTAAGGTACAATTAGGAATTAATGAAGCGCACGTTAATGTTTGAATGCTTTCATGACGCGTTCCCGAAATTATAAACCAAAATGCAAAAATATTTGAGTATTCTTGTGGCTTTGTAGTGTTTCGCTTCGGAAATTTGAAGAGGAATTGCACCGTCAACTTCACACGCTTGCTCTCGACGAGTCCTTGGCCCTCGTGGAAGAGCGAAGTAGAAGTCGTACAAATTCGTTTAGAAATCCTTATAGCCATTTTGGACGTCCAGACGTTCGGCTTCTTCCGAGCGGCTCAGGGATTGGACATTTAACATTGCCACTTGCTAGTAATGGTTATGGAGATCCACATCACTCCATCCCTTACTCATATCAGCCCAAAATCCAGGAATTTCCAACATTCAGGATTTGCGAAGTTAGACCCCCTTCAATTGAAAAGGTAAACAATTAGTCTAATTAACACTTTCCCTTTCGTTCACATTGTCATATAATTACTCTAAACCAGTGGGCCTTGTCTAAACTTAATTGTAGGTACTCGAAATTCACAATTCCACACAAATGCTCGAATAAATGTTGAAAGCTATGATTTTGAGGAAGATGTAAGAAAATAAGTTATTAAAACGGAATGGACTTTATTGAAACTTGTAGTTCTTGGAAATTGACGAAGGTTGGTGGGATCAAAGAGCTCCGGCATTGATTCTTCCTGGTGACACCATGCCGCCTCTTTGCACGAGAAATACTTTGTTTTCGCCGGAAGTTTTCTGGGCTCTTCCTCTCCTTCCTGACTACTCTTTAGGTATTCGAATTCATTTTTCAAATATTTAAAATCACTTACATAGAGAGTTTAAATAGTAAGTTGGTAAGTTAAATAAATTTTTCCAGGTGATAATTTTGAGTTGTCTGGCATGGCCCCAAATGCTTCACGTATTCCTCCTTGGTACATTCGAGGACTTTGGAGTCAATCACTTCTTGGGGATTTAGGTGGAAGTATCAGGCTGACACTGTCAAGAGTTCCTACGCTCCAATTGTGAGATTTACTAAAGCTTAGCTACATTTGTCTAAGGATTAAATACAAATCCATCCCTTTTAAACTTCTTATCTTTAAGTTCTTATGTTAAATATTAAAAGTTTAATTCCTTTTAATGTTTGACTTTAAGGTGTTCTAATAAAGTAAATTTTTACCTTGTAATGCAGAAATCAAGATTATTTCGTTGGCGGAGATTACGAACCAACACAAAATCCGATTAGCGGC
Source organism: Neelides sp. FZ-2019 (assembly GCA_009869795.1). Taxonomy (NCBI): domain Eukaryota; kingdom Metazoa; phylum Arthropoda; class Collembola; order Neelipleona; family Neelidae; genus Neelides; species Neelides sp. FZ-2019. Next base: position 54,737 of record VJMY01000257.1, read on the forward strand.
GAACACACGTATTGGAATAATCGTACAGGTTCATCAAAGCTCCTCAAGCGTTGGCATTGCCGCAATCGTTCCACCTTCCGGTGTCTCTATAGCATGACCAAAGAGCTCGCCAAGTCCGTCTACATGAACAACAATGACACATCTCTGATCGACGCTTGGATTGCCGACCTCCGGAGCATCCATTACACAGAGCCGCCAATTCTCCCCAAACGCCGCTCGCACATCAACCCGTGTTTAGGAGCCGATGGTCTCCCGGGAGTTTCTTTTTTCCCCGCCCTTGAACCCGACAACTCCCACAAGACCCACGAGCACATCGCCAAAAGAAACCAAACGCTGAGAAAACTCATTAGCTCCTTCGAGCTGAACAGGAAAAGAATCGAGAGATCCACACCTGGGGAAGAAAAAGAACCCACGGAGGACACAACGACCAAATTAGTTGACCAAATCCCAATTAATTCCTCAACACTTTCTCCTGCAACTCTTGATGGGGATTTGGTCCCTCCAGACGAGAACTCGACATATTCCTCAATCGACTGGGAAGCGTATGCAGCGGAGAGTGCGAGAGAACAAGTTAGGCAGGAAAAGGAAGGGAATGGCGAGAAGAAGAATCTAGAGGAAGTCAGAAGCGACTCGTACAACCTTCCTACAAGGAAGCCGGAAGCCAACGGCCCCAGGTTCAACGAAGATTCTCATCCTTATCATTTGGAAATATTTGCAGAGTCTTTTAGGCCAAGTCTGTCTCGTCGAGTTCTTCCGCTAGTTGGAGACGATTCCAAGTTATTTGAAACTCACGGGAGTCGGAACGGACGTCACATGAAAGGATTCCCCAATTTGGAATCTTACAAAACTCTAGAACCCTCAAATCTCCCCATTTTAAAAGCAATTGCTGACAACATGTGCCCGGGCTTTGCCCCGTTGCTCCCATACGAAACTTCGCATCCGCAAAGCGACGTTCTTCTCATTGTGGTCTTTACAAATCAACACTACGATTTGATTCCGACGCTGGAAGTCATTTACAGATCCACGTACTCGAATATTCTCTACTGTGGCCATCCGCATGAGTCAGTTGAGATCTTCTTAAAGAAATACCAGTCCGTCGAGCATCGCTCGTTCTCTTTCCTCCCAACCTACACGAAAGCAACCTACGAGTGCGTCCTTGGAGCAATGGAAATGAACTACGAGGTCAAAGGTTACTTGGTGGTCACGGACGAGACTTTGCTCCAAACTTGGAACATGAACAAAATTGACAAGAGCAAGCTATGGATCAGCACTTCGGGATACGCAAAAGTAACGAAAACCTCTTGGCCCCGACTTGACCCCGGCGGGCAAAAACTGCCAAAACTTCTAGATGGGATCATTTCAACGTGGAAACTCCTTTCGTCCATACTTCTTGGCTCAGATTCGTTCCAATTGTTGGAGACGCGCCCATTAGAACCTTCAAGGAACGAAAGAATTAAAAGGGAATTAAAAGAAACAGACAAACAAACTGGCCCAGAGACAAAGAAAATTAATTTAAACGAGAGTTTAAACACAGAAGAATCCGCCTACATTCAGCTGCCAAATTACCGATGGTCTTTTGGTGGAAATCCCAAACCTGAGAAACCAAATGAGGAAACAGACAGCGACTTATGGCAAATCCAACCCATACAAAGGAGCACAACCGTCATGGATCTTTTATTGTCCGACTCGGATCATTTGAAAACGGATTCTCCGGATCATTCGGACTCTCCTTATGTCCAAACCACCAAAAAAGACTCAGCAACGGACGAAACAACCGAAGAGGAAATTTTAGTTGGCGACGAGAACGAAGAGGAGATTCAAGCTGAGGAAACGAGTAGCGAAGGAACGTCAATCTTTTTATCTTCCCCAGCAACAGATCTCAAAGACTCGACGGACGAAGATGACGGACTATTCTTAGCAACCCCAACGTCGTCTTCTTTCATTGTTCCGGAGAATTTGACTATGTTGAAGATGGCAGAAATTGAGGATTACAATTTGTCAACTACGACGATCATTCCAGAGAGTTCCGTCGGCGTTCCTCTTTACCACGTGGAGCACGTGGAGCCGCCAACGTCTCCAACTTGGCACAAACCCAATGACTTTACGACCTCGACCTTGTCGACCTTCATTGAGAAGAAAATGACGAAGGAGTTGATCGAGAAAATTGGAAGCGAAAAGGAAGAGTCAAATTTGGAAATTGTTTTAGTGAATTCAGACACGGAAAAAGAAATCATGAAACAAAAAAGTCATAAGGTCATTCCAGAACTTGCAGTTGACGGAAATGAAAATTCTGCAACGAGTCGACATTACATTCCTTCAATTGATATTGTTGACGTTGAATTAAAACATTTGATGGAATCTGCACTTGAGATTCTACATGATATATATGGAAATCTTACTTCGCTAGTTTCTGAATATAAAGCCATAATTAAATCAACAAATTTTAATTATGAAGGTTTGTTAATCCCAAGTTTAATTTGTTAATTTTTAAAATTGAATTCATATATTGAAAACTAAAAAATTGTGCTTAAAACAAACTAATTCAATTATTTTACAAAAAATTCAATGGAACCTTTCAACTTTAAAATGTAGTAACTTTTAAACTTTTAATGGATTTTATACATAATTTTTGCAGAAAATTTGGAAGGTGAAAAATCTCACCGAATTTCTCCACGGGAGTTTCGTCACATTCGGTGTACCATGAGCGACGACCGCCACCAATCTGACCTTTGCACAATCCTTCGTTCGTACATTGAAGTATTGAATATCAACACCGGGCGAGACGTTCGTCTTTTCCACGACACCATTCCTGTTTACTATCTCCCAACGTGGACGACGAAGCCTTTTTACTCCGTTGCCAACATTTTGCTTCAACACGGCGTGATGGACGAGTTGGCCCTTCCGCTTTTATTCCGTGGGCTCTCACTCGAGTCCGATTGGCTTCTCCTCAATAAAACAACGGAAGGAGAAGAATCCAACGTCCCTCAACATTACACCCATCCTTTCATTTTTCATAAAGTTTATTCTGACCCAAATGTCAAACATTCATTTTGTTCAAAATATTTCCTCAAAATTTTACAAAATTAAAATAATTATTATAGATATTTAATATATTATCTAAAGCCTCATGAGTTTAAGCTCTCAACCCTCACAAATTATAAATACTATTTCTGTTATTCAACTTTCACCTTTTGTCTTTAAGCTTTCCGTTTTTTCCTTTCCGCCTTGCGTTGAGTGTTCTTTCTTAACCTGATGTTTTTTAGAAGTAAATTGAAGAATTGTGAGGGTTTAGTGGATGTGACTTGTGAGGTTTTGGCACTTTTAACAATTAATTATTACAATAATTTTAATACTTTAATTATTTATATCTTGCATTAATTGAATTATTGGAAGTTACAAATCTATGAGAATTTTAAACATTTTTAGATTAAAGTGTGAACAATTTTAAAAATATTAATAAAGCATTTAAGATCTAAAATAATATATTATTAATTAAATAATATTCAAAACATGTTTTATAAAATTTCGAATAATTCAATAAATAATGGGACTGTACAGTATGTGATGAACTGATAAGGAAAATCGATTGAACCTTCAACTACACTTTCGCTCTATTGTATATTTAATTGTACATTTTATACGATTATAATAAAATACAAACTTTATTTTCTAACTTATGTATAAATTAATAATCATTTTAAAAACATTTATTTGAATCATAAACCTTATATATAATTAATTTCATTTATAGTGTCTCTTTTCTTAATCTTGACTATTTTTGGTGCGATATGAACGTTTTTAAAATTGGAACGCTATGCATTTAATAAGAAGCAATAATATTTATATTGAAATTCCGTTTATTAAGACTAATTACAAGATTGAAGCAATAAAACGACGCAATTTACAATTGACTCTGGCGTTAATTTATAAAACTGTTTTTAGTAATGAAATCCAGTTAAATTGAAGAAACATGATTTTGGTAATTCATCGATGAATACAATATATATAAATAACGTAATTTATTAATTTATTAGTCTCAAATTTGCTAGTTGGGCGGGGGCTTTTTTTAAATCCATCTCTAACTATTCTCTTTAATTATAATTTTCCATAGCTATTAACCATCAGATCCGTGATCTCCACTATCGATTTTGTAAGAAAGCATATCAAAAGTCACTTTTTCGACCTCCGCCCATAAAACCAAATAAAAAATTTAACGGTCGCGGCCACATTATAATCGTCTTTATTAAAATAATATAATATAAATGTAAGTACTTTTAAATTAGCTAAAAATTATTCTGTAACGCAGATAATAATAATTTACTGACTTGGACATGTTTAAGTTAAAATAAAATTTAAAACTAATAAAATAAAGGTTTAAAAGAAATTAAGATGTTCTAAATAGAAATGTCAGAACATTTGGTTAAAACTGTGATAATCTTCTATACTCTAAATACATTTTATTTCTATATACATAAACATAAAAGATTGAAATTAAAATTATGGTTTTTATCACAATTTGGTATTCAGTTGAATTGCATGACTTTATTTCCAAGAAGTTCAAGCTATGAGCAGAGGTTCATCGTCTGAAAACCCTCGAATGACTGGTGAATCTTGATCCTCTTCTAATTGTAAGTAAGAAACATTAATAAATTACAACTAATAATTTTATCAAATTGAAAGTCAATGGTAAATTAAAGAGTAAAAATGCACCTAAATGATTTTGTTGGAACGTAGCGGAGCCAGAATGTGTGTTGTAATGAGAACTTGCGAAATTGAAGAAAGAAGATTGCAATCGACGGTGGCGAATAAAGAAAACTCCAAGAGCCACGACCAAAATGGAAATGGTAGAAACCACACCCAAAATCATCCCATACGCGCTGTTCTTACTAATTGACACATCTAGATTCACAACAAAAACACAATTTGGTCAAAGAGTTTCAAAAATCAATTAAAGAAAATATGACCACATTAAAAGATTTAAATGCATCTTTGAAAGGCAAATGAACTCACTGCAATCAATTTCATCTTCATGGTCGCCACAATCATTAACACCATCGCATTTTTTGTTCGAGGACAAGCATTTATTTGAACTCTTGCATAAATACATCTTATTAACGTCACATCTCTAAAATATTCAATTCAAAGTTCGGATTAAATCAATACCAATGACATTCAAATAATAGGGAGAAAACCAATGAGGACGAACATAAAAATATCAATTATTTAACAATGTTTACTTCTGATGGCAAAGGAGTTGGATGACTTGGATCAGAATCAATTGGATGGTGAGATTCGGTACAATTTTCTTCGTCAGAGTGATCTATCAAATATGTGCAATAAATGATTAGTAAATAAATAATCACCAGCACATTTCTCATATAACAAGGCATTTTTCATGAGGAGCTTCAACTCGACACGAGAAACACGTCATAATAAAAATCCTACATGATTTACTGTATACTGGCACTAATTATAAAGAAATTAGCGAGTAATATGAACATGAGAATTAATTCTGAATATAATTGAACCTTTGCAATCATCATCTCCGTCGCATCTCCAATTACTCATTATGCATTGATTATTTTTGCATTTGAATTTATATGAGGGACATTCCACATTCTCACAATGTTTTTCATCACTTTCATCCTATAAAAACAATATTAATTGTTAAAGACAAAATAATGATTTAACAAATAAAATATCAATATATAAATCTTTTCCTCACTAGACAGTCAACATCTCCGTCACACAAAGAAGTTCTATAAAAACAGTTAAAAAATAATTAAGGAATTTAAAAGTGAAAAGATTTTATGATTATATTCGATATATAATTTTAAATTTCAACTTACTCAGGAATGCATTGATAACCATTTAAGCAAGAAAATTCTTGTGCTAGAATTAAAAATTCGTTATTACCAAAAATGTTAATTCTGATTATATTTGGTTAAAAATTAATTATTTAAAAAATAAGTTATTAAAATTAATAAAAAAACACTGATGATTACAACACACCTTGGCATCGATGATCAGCATGTGTACAATTTACTTCATCAGAGAAGTCGTGACAGTCGTTTTCAGCTATAATGTTAAAAGTTATCTAATTACATATTTATTCACTCATGGCATTTTTAATAATTTATTTTAATCATTGAATTTGAAATTTACTGTGTAACTTACTGTCGCAAAGCCAGGCTTTTTGAATACATTTTTTATTTTGACATTGGAATTCATTTTCTTCACAATGAGTAGGGTGAGAAGCTTGAAAAAACATTAAAAAATTATTAAACGATGCAGTGACTCGACTGTGAATTACGAATAACTTATATAACAATTAAAATAATAAAATACTATTATTTATTATTATTTTAAAAACAATAAATATTTAAATGATTTAAAATAGAGATTAGAATAAGATAAATTACTTAAGATTAGACTTACCACAAAGTGTTGGACTTTCATCGCTCAAATCAGAACAATCAGGTTCGTGGTCGCAAATCCACGTATCAGATATACATCGCTTATCGGAAATACATTGAAATTGATGAGGAGCGCAGGTGGCTAAATCACAGTGCTCCTTTAAAAAATTTAAATAAAACACGAATTTGAATATTATTTTCATTTTTAACTTTTCTGGAATTGTTCCATTAGGATATAAAAGTATGTAATATAAATGAACTAAATAAATACCTCGTCACTTCCGTCTCCACAATCATCCTCACCATCACAAAACCATTTCTCAGGAATGCAAAAATCACTTTTACATTTAAACACACCATCACCGCTACAATTTGATGCTGCAATTTTTTTAAGTTGAAATTAATTTAAAAAATTTTTCAGAAGGGCTAAGAATGTAGATTTCGATACCTATTATATCTTTATTATTCTTACCGCATTTTCCGTTTGAATCTGTGGGTTTTCCATCTGGGCAAAGACAAATTTGAGTTTGCTGACTTTGCTTGAGACCATCAGGACAATGACACTCAGAACTTCCATCAGGTTTAATTAGACAAAGATGTGTACAAGAATGGTTAGAACACGCGTTTTCGCCAAGTTGCCCTTTTGGCCCATACAACTAAAATGAGAATTTTCACTTTACATTTTCATGTCAGCATTTTTACATTTGGAGTAAGAGTACAAATATTCATGATATATGATATTTAACCAATATTTTTTTAAGAATTTAAGCGAAAATTACCTTCAATTCCATCAAACGATCAAATCCGCTGGTAACATTTGAAATGAGATCTTTCAGGTTTTCATTGTCTTTGGGAACAACGTAAATCCCCTTTGTTTTCCAATCATCCCAATAAATTTTGTCCTTGTAAATCCCAACAGAAAATGGATGACCCATTCTGATCTAGAAATTCAAAACTTACTTTTTTAGATTTCCTTTTACATTAAAATGAAAAAAATATCCTTAGAATTTAATTCTTACTTCGTTACTGAACAAGAGCTTAACGTCATTGCCATCAAAATCCGAAGACATCATCGTGTCAAGCCCAGCATCGACCCAGTAAATCCTTTGAGTAACAAAGTCAAGGGCAATTCCATTGGGCCATTTGAGAACTGGTGCATTAGGTGATGGTTTGTTCACAATGAGTCGCGTCACATTTGAACCATCGAGCCAAGATCTCCCAATCGTTGGTTTATCATTGGACCAATCACACCAAAACAAAAACCTGAAAAAAACTCACCGTGAGCAATAGAGCAATAACTAAGGATTTAATTACTAAATGTAAGTGATTTTGGTCGGAAAAGACAAACCCTTTGCTTGGATGAACTACAATAGACCGCGGTTTATCTAGGTCTGGTTTTGTAAGGATCTTCTTCCTCATTCTTCCCAAGATCGTCGTGTCGGTCCGGATGACTTCGATGTTCCCGAGTATTCCGTCCGCAAAATAAAGATTATGGGCCATCCAATCATAACTCAAACCTTCGACGGATTTGATATCTTGAGAAATCAGAAGTTCTGGTTTGCTTTTCCCATCCAAGTGAAGCCTCTGTTGACAAAAAATACTTGGATGTAAATCATGTACAGTTGATAAAATGTAAAAGCATGATAATTTTAGGTCTTTAACATTAGCATACTTGTCTAATTTTAGTGTTTATTTAACTATAGTCAAGAAAAGCCTTAAAAATAAGCTAAAACACACAATTACCATAATTCTATCGTGATAAACGTCAGACCAGTAAATGCAATTGTTTCTAATGTCATATTCAATTGTGATGACTGATTTAACATCTGGAAGGGGAAGAGTCTCAATTCGATTGAAGTTATTCAAGTCAATCCGAACAACCGAGTCTCTCAATCCGACCAACATGAATTCAGTCTCATTGCTAGAAAACAAGCACAAATCAAATATTTTCCTCAATCTTACTAAAACAATCAATAATCATGTTTATATTAAATGTAATGTGAGAAGTCTATAGTCAATTATAAGATTAATAAATGATTTAATAGAGATTTAAATAAACTTCCAGACCTTAAAGGGCATAAAATCTTTTCTGGAATTAATTTTTTCATTAAAACATCATCAGACTCTTCACATCTATCTCCTGGAACTTTTCTGTAGCCTTTCGTTCGCGTGTAAAATGCGTCTCCAGGCTTGCACCATTCTGCCTTGACTCCTTCACTCGACTCTGACATATCTTTGGTGCAATTTCGATCTACTTCAGTCTCCGCAAAACCAAAATCACTATTCAAAAATTCAAATTTAGAATTTATAAATTATGCACATGATAATCTCAAGAATTAAGAATGATAAATTATTAATAAAAATATTATGTATTTGATTAATTGATTGATTAAATCTTACCATTCGAAGTCAGTTCGAGAACATGGACAGATTGTTGAATTGATCGTTCGTTCATAGTCTCTTCCGTTATAACAAGGAACATTGGGTTTTCTCCGTTCATAATAGTCCTTAACTCCTAACAAGCAATCTCTTCCAGGCTTACTATCCCAAGGAGACCAATTCTTGTAATCCTCCTTTCCACAACTTCGTTCTGAATAAAGAAAGAAATTAAACCAGTCAATTATTGTTATTTGTGCTAACTGCATAAGAATTCCCTCACTTCATAGTCATATAGTAGTTAATAATATTGTAGGTAATTCATAATTACCGAAAGCACCCTTGAAATCCACTTTGACAAAGACCCATGAATGATTATTCTTGTTGTAAACAGATCCAAATATGAAAAACACGGTGGTGTTTTCTCCTGGCTCCGTCATAAGTCCAAGGACTCGAAGCGGCTGAGTACTAAAATTATAACTCTTCCAAGTTTGTCCTTCATCACATGTGTACAAAAGCTCATTGGTGGGTTTTCCAATCTTGTAATATTCGACTGCAACGATGATTCCTCCATGGTCGCCAAATTGATATAAATAATTTCCTTGAAGCACCTACAAAAGTCAATTTATTTTCATTTATCTTCATTTTCTCTTTTTCTTAATTTTCTATCAAGTAGTCCAATAATTAGTGGCACTTTTGATGAATATGTAAAAATTTGATCTAGATAATTTAATCATTTAATAGATACTCTCCATTAAGTATAGATACCTATTAGTTAAAATAATGTTACATATTTCATAATTCAATGCTATAAGTGAATAATAATCAAATTAGAATATATAAAATCATAAGGTAACTTTCAGACCATCTTTTTAAATTTTAATCAAAAAAGTGCCACGAATTATTGGACTACCTGAAAGTTTTAATAGCAAAATTGGCATTGGGATGTTCTATACCATCATCCATTAAAATACTAAATAATTAATTTAATTAAAATTAATAATACCTGGCGCCAAGAAGCGGCTCCATCATTTGACAAAAATACCCCCAATCTTCCCTTCAAGGTTTCATTCACAGTTCCAGTGGCAATTACCATTCCGGCTGCGGATTTCCTTGATAAAATTGGAATAGCCCTTGTTCCTGGGTATAGTTGACTTAACTTTTGACTCAGGTGAAGTGAGCAGTTTCGCTTGGCTCCCTTTTTCGACTAAAAACAAGGCATTTCGTTACAACTTGTATTGAATCGAACAAGGATTTAAAAAAATAATAATTCTGATTTCAGATCCATTTGTTCTATCTTATTAAAGTGAACAAATCGCATCCAGTCTCAACGTAGTCTGAATTGAGTTACAGGAGTTTACCCCCGCCCTACAAATTCCACTTAAATGGCTGGCCATGGGAATTTCCCAACGTCTTCTCCCCCTGTCACCTCAACCATTTTACACGGCATCTCAGGTATGAGAGGGAGGCGACGATCGGCAAACTGCCGTTTTCTCTTTCCCCACTCGTTCATGAGAACGATGCCCGGCTAGAGCATTTTCGGCCCTTGTCTCAGACCTTCCCGAGGACCAAAAGCCCCCTAGTTGTAAGCGTAAAACTGGAAATGCGACTCTTTCACTCCAATTCAGAATAATTTGGATTTCATCATTTAAGTTTAAATACAATTAAGGTAAATTGCATAAACTACCGGAGCAAGACACAATTCTTGACCATCTTGATCTCTCTGAGGAGGCTTTATGACTTCCCATTGACCTCCTTGGTCGAAGGTCACGAGAGTTATGACTTCCTCTAAATTAATATTTGTTCGCGTTCCAATTGTTGGAGTTAACTGACTAGCAATGTAAACACCGCGTAGACCATCAATATGGTGCAAGTCAACAAAAGGCTCGTCGGTCAAACCACTGGAATCCAATAAGAATTATCAAATATCTCAACAATTTGACTACCGAGATAAAGAGTTATTATATTTGTTATCAATTTTAGGCTATATGGATGATGCTATATGGATTACTTGAGCCAGGAGTCCGCGTAAGTCACATTGGGTTTGAAGAAAACGATTCGCTCTAATGATAGAGAAAACTTTGGACTCTCAGAAGTATTCGATGGTTCGCTTCCGATGTACAAGTTTGAAATACTCGAGTTGTGAGTCACACAAACAAATATCTGAAATAAGAAAATACAAACCGTCAGCATGGCCAGTAATAATAATAGGAATTTACAATGCTCAACTCAAGAACCTGTCCATTCGAAACATCAGCAACATGATAATGACTCCCTCCAACCCTGAATGGAAACAACGCAGTGTTGAATGAACCTCCTTTGTATGATATTAGAAGATCCATCAAGTTCTAATAAAAAAAATTAAAATACATATTCTCAGATCATTTCTTGTAATGTGACTCATATTTATATCATAGTCATTCGAAAGCATAATTTGAGATAATCAAAGGCTTCAATTACATTTCCAACTTTCTTGGTTGCAAACATGTAGTCATCTTTAATATCAAATTCATCAATATCTGTGAGAACGGCGAGAGAATCTTTGGGTTCGAAGAAATGAGAAGTGGAGGAGTAAAGGATCGAGATGCGACCAGGCTCTTGTTTCTCAATGTACATCTTCGTCGAGTTGGATGATTCATCAAAGTGAATGGCTTTCACATGTTGTTCAACAAGCTTCCAAGTTAGACCAAAATCTTTTGAAACCCACATCTAAAATTTAAATAATAAAACACTTTTACATTTAATTTATCTTAAACAATTAATATAATGTATTATGCATTAAATGAGAGTTGTAAAATTACTGTTTTATTCGGAGTGGATTTCTCAAGGGCAACGATAACTTCCTCCATGTTGGGATCAAAAAATATTTCTTCGGGAATGAAAGAGACATTTATGGATTTGAATACTTGGCCTCGATCTTCAGTTGTAAAAACATGTTTATTGTTCGTGTCTACAAATACAATCTAGTGGGGGAAACAATTCAATTATTACATACAATTGATTAATTTAATAGGAATGAGAAATGGATAATTTAGTAAAAACATTGAAATAAAAAACAAGTTAGATATTTTATTAAAAATGCCTCTCACATGGCCATTTGAGGGATGGTTAAAATATTTATCAATTTGCGCAATGTTTCCATTCTTGAGCCTAAGAAGGCTTGAGACATTCGCGAATGTTGCACCATAGTCTCGCGAAATATATAAGGAAGAGGTGGAAGTTGTACTTGAATCCCTGGCCAGACAAACAATCACTTCTTCGCCAGCCCAATGAATTATCAGTTGGTTTCGCGTATCACTGAGGTTAAACTGAAATAAAAATTCATTCTATTACTATTACCATTCACGAATAATTATGAAAAATATGGAATTTTTCAAGTGTTAATAACCAAATAATTAATAGCGTTTTGAAAGATAATGAAATAATATCATATTATTTATAACAATTTAAAGGCGTAGGTATTATTTGCTAACACAAGTGGTATATTAGTTAGGAATTTAATTATAATTTTTTGTATCGTATAAATTATTTGTAATAAATTATTTGCAATAAAGTTCAATGTTTTTGTCTTACTTGAGTATGATTTACTTTAGATTCAAATAGATCAGTGCTCCTTTTCCTCCTTTCCAACTTTGATGACAATTTTTCATCTTCAGAAAATTCTTCAATATCAAAATCTCTCGAGATGTGATGTCTCTCATTGACCGATCTTAGCGTCCGTTGTAATGATAAACTTCCATCGGAAAATTGAATGGTGAATAAAATTAAAATGAGGAATAAAAACCATTTCAACTCCTTGCGAGAATCCATCATCTTGTAAATCTTGTCAAGAGCTCTTCTCTCATATCAACCTGTAATAAGAATAAATACACGAGTGGTCAACCCGAAATTCAATATGAATCAACTTAACCAACAAGTGTGGATGTCAATTAACCTATGCATAAAACAAAAATACTAACCCTAACCTTTGTATAAATGAATAAAGTTCCTCCTTTCCTCTTATGATAAATGATAATTCCACAATCGGTTAAGTTGAAATACTCGGGACAATACCACAGATAATCCAACAAATAACAAATAAGATATTTATGAAAATCCTCTGCGACGAATCCAATTACGCAGAATAGAATTATTAATCAGTCAAGTGATCGTATTATGCTTCTTTAGGATATAACTTTTATAATGGCAATATATAAAAATTATAATAGATAGAAATGTATTTAAAATGATTGGTTATTAAATTAATTAAAAGACTAAATTAAAATTGGTTAAAAGCGGTTAAAAATAGGAACAATTGAAGGTATTTTACATAATTGAATACAAGATAACAATATCTAGCAGAGAATGCAAAGAGCTTGAGATCTACCGTTAAAATGAGAATGACAATGAGTCAACAGCTTAACACAGAAAATGTAAAATCGTAATAAATAGGAACTGGGGAGGATGATGATGACTGGAGTGAATGACTGTCATTCAAATATTATTTAAGAATTAAATTAGTCCGAAGTTCGAAGTAATTTGAGCCAAGTTGTAATTGTACAAAGTACAGAGATCTAGTATAGCAAAGTACAACAAGAAGTCTTACGATTAGCAATTGAAATTGCAATTTATCTAATAAAATAATTTATCCAAAGACAATAATTAATTTATTTAAAAATTTAAAAAAATTAAACGGTATTTTGAAATAAATATCTAATATTTCATTTTACTCTTAATGGTATTTAAATGTTGTTTTTACCTTAGCTTTTCATACTACAAAAGTTAACTATGTATAGATGAGGACTTGACGTCAAGTTGTAAAGACGATTGTGAAGTTGAGGGCTAGGGAACCATCACCATCTATGAAGGCTAACGTGTTTGAATGTATTGAGAGAGAGATCTGCCAGCTGGCATCTCCGGACACATCACTTCACCTCCTATTGTATTTGTATACCTTTGCAGGTTCTCATATCCCCAACTATGGCGTCGCACCCTTTATATTTCTTGGCACAAATAAGAATTCAAAACCATTATAAATATTAAAAATCGACCCTTTGCAAAAAGGTGTCCTCAAAGGGTTAAATACTCAATTGGTGTCTTTGCTAACATAGTTCAAAGAGTTGCAAAGTTTTAGCTAGATTTTATAAAATGTAAGTCATTAAAGTCTTTTTTGTCTAGTTGAGTGTCATCTTTTCTACTTTTTTATATACACTTGTGACGAGGAGGATCTCTGATTCATCAATTGTAAATGGAAGGATCATTAAAACGAGATTTACAAGATCTGGTGGTTTAACTTGGACCTTTCGTGTCATTGTGTATTAAATGATCCTGAGCTAAGTATTAAAGAATTGAACTGGGGGGATGGCAATCAAGTTTAGTTCCTTCGACCAGCGCCAGCGTTGACTTCATTTGTGGAAGAGATGAAAAGAATCCTCGTCTGTTCTACTTTTCCAATCTCTACACCTAATGCTACATTTATTGTAAATGTGTAAAGTGGAGGTGAATTGCAAAGCCTAGTTTTCGAATGATGATAATGTGTTGTTGGGAAGAAGGCGAATCACTCCACTTTTCTCTAATCAAGATTCGACGACGTCGACCGGTCATCTCTAATTCTTCCAAGGTGAAAAAGATGTTGCTCTGCTTTTCTCATCATCAGAGGATCAACCGAGATTTTGATCAATAATAATTAATGATCTGATTCTTTTCTCACCCTTTGGCTTTTATCTTTTTTGTAATATAAGAAAAATAGAAATGGAAATCTGCCTAAAATATTAAATAAATGTCTTATTGTAAATCTGCCTAAGATATTAAATAAATGTCTTCTATTGTAAATCTATCTAAAATATTAAATAAATGTCTTCCATTGTAAATCTTTTAAAAAGTATTCTTCCAACTTTTTCTAACATCTTTGCAGGTACATTATTCATTTATGCATCTAATATTTATTTTTAAAATATGATGTTTCTTCTTGTAAACTCTTTTGATACTAAAAATTCTCATTTTTGTATATTATTATGAATGAGAGCCAAATGATCGACTAGCCTTGTCATCTCCTTCCTCTCAAGCAGAAACTAGAGAGAATGCATTTTAATCATGCACAATTTGAAATCATCTCTCTCCCTTTTTATATTTCCCTAACTAACTATAAAATCTTATAAGCATATAAGAACCCCCGATTCTCTACATGTATTTTAGCTAATAACGCATCATTCAGAAATTTAATCCCTGTGTTGAGTGAAGAGTTGGTTGAAGGACTTGGAAGATTTATAAATGATTCATTCAAGTTTGTTCCTTTGTTGTAGCTTGTAGCCTTGTTCTCTCATCTCTAGTTAGTTGGACGGTCTTTGGTTATATTTGCCATTTTGACTCCTGACCGTTCTATTTGCCTATCCACCAAGTCCATCAACTAAATAGCATAAGGTCTCTGCAAGAAATTTGTCTCCAAGTCACTCAATGATTCTTCATTCCTTGTGTTTCTCCTTTTCTCCCTCTTGTCTTGCAACCTCCTCGAAACTCCTCGCGAGCTCAGCTTTCAATCCCCTCACTTGTTCATTCCATTCCATCTCGATCCCACTGTGGAGTCTTGCAGTCTGCAGTAGTTAAACATTAGTTAGCAAGAATTGAACTCATTAGCTTCCTCAAACCTTCCATGTTCCTCCTACGTTCACTCGTCAAGTTTCCTTCCTCGTCAACGCCCCATTGAAATCAGAGTTTCTAGCTCTTGTCTGAGCTCATCTAAATTATGGCAGGAGTCCTCTGCTCAACCCAACCTCATCACTCAATCATACAAAAGTAAAAGTTACAAATATTTGGCAATAACTAATGGTCGTAAATGAGCTTATTGCCATTATCTGACAATTAGTAGGAAAGGCGTGTAAAATTCCCAATACAGTTCAACGAATGAGGAAATTTGTGGCATTTATGAGTAGCTGGAATTTGTCATTTAAATGATTCAAGTTCACTCGATATGCTCATTTGGTTTCAAATGACAGTCTCATTGAATATTGATATAACTAATAATATTCATTACGTCTTTCTTTGACAGTTGGGTGGAAATGTCTGGGTCGAACTCTGTGATTGAAGTCCTGGGGACAACTCCAAGAATGGGCCGGCGGTCCATGGCCCTCGCTGACATCGACCCGAAATATGTCTCACAAGTAAGTTCACATTTTATTAATTTAATTTTTAAAACTTCGCATTGTTGCATTTTTATTTTTAATGTTTCGAGAAACATGAGTTCCTTAATTGAGATTGAGATTTATACACTTATAAAAACAAATACACTAGAAAATCTGTTTTTACAGTTTGAAATCTTGAAGCCTATTAAAAATTTTAATATAAGCCTATCTATTACAAAGCCAAAGCAAATATATCATTCTTTTAATTGATCATCATTAATTTTTTCCCCATTAATCACATTTTCGCCATTATAATCTTAAAATTAGATTCGATATTAATTAATCAAAATTTACTTTCATATTATTTATTTATTGAATATGATCACAAGACAAAGTTGTTATAATGATGTAACACTTTCGACTTTCCTAAATTAGCTAATATTTGCATCAACGTGAAAGATTCTAAATTTCTTATTCAATCTCTCAACGAGGAAGTAGAACTCTGAAAAATTACTTTGATTTTAAGGAGTTAATGACTACTACTACGCCACAAACGTAATAGAAGGATAAGTCTTATAGGAAGTTGTACATGATTGCAGCAGGATGAAAGGATGGAAGCGTGTATTATATAAATTTAGGTTATTAGATTGAAAATGAACCAAAAATACAACTGTGGTGGTTTGGTAACTCGTAACTCGTCAGTTGTCTTTCCTTATGAAACTCCTTTTAAACAAGTCTCTGTGTTAGGAGCTCGTTTGGAATCAAGATTCAATAAGTTGACCAGAAAGAACCAGAACTCCCGACACTTCACCCTTATTGTCTCCTTATCATTTGACTTCATTTCTTTACCTCGTCGTATTTTTTCAGTCATCTCTATCCGTCTTATTAACATTTTGGATGATTTTGCTCGTGAAAAATCTTTGTAGTTTGATAGTTCGTGAACAAAAATGGATGCAAATCTCGTTATATTGTGACTAGGAAAATTTTTAGCTTTCAATTCTCATCTTCTATACATGAATGCATAAATATTAAGTCATTTGATTGTAAATAAATAAGGACGGAATATTACTTTTTAGCATTATCAAATGAGTAAGGTACGATTATTTTTAGCAATCGGTTGCTATGTCCATTTTTTGGATTCAAGTTTTCACTTTTAAATCATTACAATTATGAGACTTTGGGTCTCTTTCAAGTTTCCTAATTGGATAAACTATATTATTGTTTTTTGACGATCAAAAAATTCGTCAAACACGAGGCTTTTCTGGTATAGCCAATACAATGCAAAATTTTAACCATTTTCAATGTAATAATTTTCATCGAGTAAAATATTTAAGCGTTTATTCATGAACGGAACTTTGAAAAGACACAAACTTTCAATATATTCATTATATTTAAAAAATAAAATTCATCGTATTTTGGCATTAAGATGCCCATTCTTGGAAACATTTTTTACATTGTTTTAAATGGAAGTAAAATAAAAGTGTGAACTATGAACTTGAAAAATTTTATTTTCATCTCTAAGGACTATGTCCGCATATTGCCTTTTAGTAAAAATATAAAGATAACGTTGTTATTAATTATATAGTGTAGTATTGTATTAGTGTGTGTTGAATTTTATATTTTGATATTGTAAGATAGTAAACAAAACTGATCGGGAAATGAAAAGGAGTTTTTATTTGGAGACGCATAGGATACTAAGGATTGTATTTTATACAATTTAATTTAGTTATGACTATTGCTCAATTATTTAAAGGAGGTTGAAGTCAAATAAAAACGATTAACAAAAGACATTTAAAAGATGAAGCCACAAAATCTAACATGAGAAAGGCTCAAAGATAAATATTCTAAATATTCAGCAATTGACTATTTCTTCATTTGGATATATGTAACTACTACAACTAATGCCTATCCTAATTGTAAGTAAATATATATTTTATTTATAATTAAATGTGATCCCGTTATTGAAAAGAAAAGGCGATACGGTTCGTAGGAAGACTTCAAGATTCCTCGAGCGTAGTAGCGACTAGCTGTATATTTGTAGTAGTAGGAGGCTTTTGTATTCCCTGTATTCCGTACATATCATGTCAATCGCCGTCTTTAATCTTTTCTTTTCCCTTTATCCCAGCGTCTTTTAAATCTACTCACTTTTTCTTCCTCTTTTGTATCCAAAAGCTCTCTAGATGAAAAAAGGGAGAAAAGCACAATGTACTCATTTACCGCACAACAGGGTTATGGGGATATTTTTAAATGTAGAGATCTTAGAAGTTTCTTCACTTCCCTATGTATTTAGTATTTTTACTTATAAAGTAGTTTATAAATGTAAGTATATATAGGCCCTTCCACAATGCATTCCATTGGAATGGAGGAAGAACAGATTTTTATCACGGATGTAAGGGAGATTAGAACTTGAGTTCTGTCTTTTCATTCATAGAAAAGTTGAGAGTGAAAATGATAGCGTATTAAGATAGTTGGTATTATTAGTAGTGGATTTGTTTGTACTTCCATTCTTTTCCATTTCCTCCACTCATCATCTCACTGATGGAGCGAAGAAGAGAAAAAAGGTGTTTGGATCCATTTGGATCTTCATCTCTCAGTTCTCTTCATGAATAGAAAGGGAATTGGGGCCTGAAGTCAAATTGGATATTAATTTTAAACACTTGTTATTCTGGCTTGGTTGGGTTGCAGCGGACGTCTAGAAAGTTTCCTCGTGGGCTTAAATTAATTATAATAAGGGCATATTGAATAAATATGTAATATACAAAAGAGCTCAAGAGCTCCGACCATGTGGCGTGCTTTGGAGAATATTGACGAGTTAAAGGGTGTGAAAAGCGAACTTGTTTCTCTCATGTGGTGTTTATTAAAATTAAGCGATATTAAACAGACGGTTATTAACTCCTTGCTCTTCTTTCTCTTTTTCTATGACGATGTAGAGCGGGATTTGGGAAGCGTCAGAAGTGGAAACTTCGAGGGGGAGCATTAGGATCCAACACTTGACCACAACGACTGGCGGTTCTCGTCCGTTTCCTGTGTCTTCTGGAGTTGGCGGGGCTGTGGCAGGTTCATCGCGCTTCGCCCAATTGGAAGACTGTGCTCACTTTCATTATGACATTGTGGACTTGCCGGCTCTGAAGGTAAAAATCCATTTACTAACTATCACACAGTGTACATAATTTGATCATTAACTTTACCATTTGATATTCAGCTAGGAAAAAATTCCTGTCTAGTTTAAAAACTCTTACAATTCGGTTCCTTTCAAAAATAACTCATATCTCGGCTCATTGATCTTAAATTTTGTTGGGCTAAAGGGGGATTTTATTATGTAATTTACATAAATGTAAGTACAAGGAGGGGAATTTATATAATACTTTAATTGTAAATACAAGGCTTTGCTAGGGAATTTTACTTTTGGGCATCAATTTATTCCATCGTGCGTGTTTAGTTGATTTTGAGCGGAGACAGAATGGCGGACCAATGTTGGAAAAAACGGCCAAAGGTTGGGCTAAATTGTTGAGATTAGTTGTGACGGTGCAAGGATGTATGGAAATGTTCGCATATTTAAATCTTTAATAATAAATATTGGTCATGGGATGATCATGAACTTGGTTGGGAGATGAATCTCGTGTGACCCTCAGACACTTTTGTCCACGTCTTCACAATTTTCACATTCTTCTTTTATTCCAAGCAAAGCATATTCACCTTTAAGAGGAGATGAATGAAATGGAAATTGATTAGCAATTCAATTTAAGCTTTTCTGCTGTAATTGAAAAAAGATACAAACTTATCTGATCTTCTGCCTCTGATGATATAGGGAATGGAACTTTATACCTCAAATTACCTTCACATGTGAAGATTCCCTGTGAAGAAAATTCCTCTTGATTTATGGAAGGCTTCAAACTCTTGACTTTTGTTTTTACTTTCATTGCCCGTTAAATTTTATAACCTTATATTAATTATCCTAGATAAATATTTAATGTTTGATATACTTTTTTTTAAAAAAAAAGTAAATCATCTTTATCTCGTTATCTCGCGTTTGATCCTCCTTTGAAATGAAGGAGTCAAGCAGCTTCAAAATACGCAATGAGTCACTCCCTTTTATTTTAATTATTTAAATAATTACAGAAAATAAACACGTTTTGTTCCCTCTAAACAAAAGTATTGTAATTGCCTACTTTGCTGACAGGAACGGCATGATAATAAATAAAAAGGTAACTGCGAAATGCGAATAATAAATAGAAAATAATGATTTCTTCAATTTCACTCATTTCTTTCAACGCAACGGCTCGACTAATCCTAAGAATCTTTATTGAGATTATTACTCTTTGACCATTAATTAGCATTTTCTATTTATCACCCATTCCTTCCTTTTTACTTGTTTTTGAAATGCGCTAACAATAAGCTCAAATATTTATGATTCTTTCTTCAAAAAATGTTTAATGAGTGATTATTAAGTCTAACCCAAATTACAATGCATTTTCGTGACGCCGTCGTCCTTGAGAATATTCTTCGAAGTATTATGATCAATGAGTAATGAGTCTTTGTCAGTGTTCATGATATATATGTTGATAATGAGTTATGGGTTATTAATTGTCTTTTAAATTTCTCAAGATATCAATTCGCGAGGATTCTTCCAAAGGAGTCGGAGGTTTGAATGCTGAAGAGTCTGGAGGAGACTGCGCCTTTTCTATTGAGGTGAGTATGCAAAAACAAAAGGGTGGAAAGTCGGACGAAGATGAAGGTTAAGTCAAACTCAAATTCTCAGATGGGCGAAAAGGGAAAACTTGTTTCTTTTTCAAACTCATCCTTTCTTACCCTGCCTTAGTAGACTTTACATTTTTTGCACGTACAAGGCAAAGTTTAACTCAGGACTTTGATACAATTAAATATATCTCTACATTCTGTACATAATGTTGGTTTTGTTTGTAATTTGTAATAATGCTCATATCGAAAAAGATTTTAAATCATTTTCTTATTGGCTCTTCTCTCATGTGTGGATTAGGAATTTGTAGATCCACATAGATAGAGGGATGTTAAATTGACAGATAGATATTCTATATTACTATATATCAAACTGAGTAGTGTTGAGGCTAGCTGATTGATCACAATTAGGTTTAATTTAAGAGGTCAATTGTCTAATATATAGAGGTCAATTGTCTAATATGAAGATCTCGAGATTATCTCAAGAGGGGCGGAGCTGATATAAAAAATTAGAGTAGGAAAAGGAGATCAACTTCTTCATGACGTGTTCGGTAGTTTGCAGAGTTTATGGCTCAGCTGTGAAGCATAGGAAGGAAGAGTAAAATAAAGAAGAGCGTAAATGCGAATGAAATTAGGGAAGGAGGAACGAGAAGTTCCTCTTGCTAGGGTTATGAGCTGTAAAGAGGAGGAAAGAGAAATCCTTTGAGTGCGGATTCTCTTTTTTGTATGTTAGGAAAGGGATAATAAGTTTAATAAGATGAGAAAGGACATGGAGTGCCTTCACCTTTCATGTCTCCCTCCTTCTGCTCACCTTTGCAAGTGAATGATTCATCAGTTGAGGAAACTCTTCGTTATTATAACTTGTGTACAAGTTAGAACTCATGATGATAATGGGAGGTGGAAGGAGCCCGGTTACACCTTCGCTCCGACCGAGAGACGCTAGACAAACAGAGTTGAGGTAAATTGGCAATTCTTGGGATGTTTCTCTCTGCTTTTAAACCTTATTGTAAGTATATTTACTATTAAGTATGTATATGAAAGTACCTATATGAGTATTTACTTTTCATGAGGAGACAATAAGAATCTTTGTGTTCTCAGGGTAATATATGGTATTGAAGAGTCTGGAGAGTTATATGTTAAATATAAAGATATGAGATATGTGTGGTGTTGGTGTTGTGGAGGATTTTTTGCTACTCTTCGATCCAACATTATATTCTATTGTTATTTAAATAAAATTTTAAAATCCTCTGTGTGGCTGGGTCTCTTCCTTTGAAATAAGAATGGCTTATGGCTTAACAATGAGGTTCGAGAGGCTCCGGTGATGGACCTTTGGATACAAATGTTAGATTTTGCAAGGAGAGTCTTTCCAGAACCAATCGCTATTGTTGTTTTCATGCAACTTGTCCTTAGCAGAATTCATCTTCGACACACACACATAATTTAAGATGATGATGAAGTAACCAGTGAGTTAGTACACCTTGAGGACTCAACAACAAATGATAGGCTCATTTCAAGACTTTCGGCGAGCACATATTTTTATAGATGCTAGAGTACTCATCATTAATGATTGTGTCTTGGGAGTTGGAGAGAGTCTGGTTTGAAGAGACGGAAACGCTGTGTGCTTCATTTGCGGAATAAGAGAAGAGAAAAAATTTACCATTGAGCCAGTTGGGGGTTTGAGGAGTGAGTGAGTGAAGGGAATTATTATGTAAATGTGATTTTACTATTTGGGAGACTTGAGAGGGTTAGGAGTCTACCATCTTATTTCATATATGGATAATCTTGATGGGGAGGAATGGGAAAGTGAGGAGAATCACTTGCGACGGTCGAGGTTTAATTCGGTAATTAACTAACTTTAACACAATGTTTTTGAAGGTGGTGAGCGGAGGGCTTTTTTGGAGTATCCGACGGACACACGCGAATGTGGAGATGTTGGACGATCAACTCCATTGCTGCGTTTGGGACCGGAGCTTCTCGCAGCTCGAGAAGGTGAAGAATTGCTCGGAGGAACAACATGTGGGTGCAGCCTTTCATTTCATTCCTTCCCATACTTATACTTCCGTAGTTGACCCGTGTGTGCTTCGTCCAATCTCCACGCCAGTCAGTTCGTAGGAGAAGGTGTGCGAGACTGCGAGAGGAGAGATCTCCGTACCAAAGTCAATCCTCCTATATTACTTAAAATTCTCCATACACTGGCTGTGATAATTTACAATTAGGGATTTACACAATTAGGAATTTACTCCAATTAAGAATTTTCAATTAAAATTAGACAATTCTTGAGAATTTTACATATATTTATTGTTGTAATAAGTAGTTTCATAGTATTTACTTTTACCCAATCTTCTTGCGGAGCCCTTTCCACGTTCGAGAGAGGCTAATTAAATTTTCATTCCAAGGGGGTCGTTAGACATTTGTTGAATCATTTGTCTTCCTATTTGTGCATTGATTGCCTCTTGGGAGATTTGTGAGACTCTCATGAACTAATTTGGGTGTGGAAGTGAATCCTTATAATTAGCCACAGTGGTGTTAGAGAATAGCGAGTCATTTTGAGAAAAGAATGTGAAATGGGTCGCCTGTGAGGTGACGCTGACCAAATAATTTGAATCAATAGGATTTTGGCCTCAAGACTCCTGTGTTCCTTTTAAGTGTTCCTTTTTCTCAAGAGGAGATCCTTTTTCTCTCCTTTTCAACATTTGTGTGAATATTTTAGGACGGATGCCGAAGATTAGTGGAACGGTATTTGGCCCGTTTGAGTCAACTCCCTACAAATCAAATAACATGTGGGACCGTGCTCAGCTGGCTTGAGGTAAGTTGTTCTTTCTTAAACCCTCAGCCTTTTACTCCATTTTTACTCATGTCATGTTTGGAAACCAAAAGATTCTTATTTTATTCCACAATTCAGGCAAAAGTAAAATAGGCTTCTTTTATTGTAACAAAGTATAAATATACTGACACACTGAGATTCCAAATCTGGGTGTCTGCATAAGAGCTATTAGAGGCAGTTAAGTTGATTTTCAAGTTTGGAGTTCTCGGCCTACATAATGTATTTTAACATCCCGACTGCAATAGGATTGGGAATTGGTGTTAAATAAATACGTCCTAAACATGTTTATCATGAGACTATGAATTGGAAACCGCATTTCTTGAGATTTGTTGAGACTTGAACTTAGAGAGATTGTATTACATTCTGTGCGATATGAATGCCCTTTTTATGATGATTTTTGAATTTTCGATTCGAATGAGTTTTTTTTTACTGGTAATTATAGAAGTGCTGAGAAGGAAAGGGGAACGAAGGGAGTCCAAGATAAGCTATTGATTTAAACTTACAGCTCAACGAGGGCTTATTTATTGTTTCGACCGAGTGAGAAGGTTTAAGATTATAGGCGCGTGTAGTTGATTAGGAAGGGTGGTGGTGTACAGTGTGTACTTACATTGCTTACTTTTTATATTGGTTGCTCTGTAATTTGGATTTAAAATGGTATAGCTCGATAACCGTGGTCGGCATATCGTTTCTTCGGACGATTGTGCTATCAACACCCCAGCTGTGGCTGCGGCCTGTGCGAAGCGAAAATACACGGCTAATGCTCCTGATGAGATTTCCTTCGAGGTTCGTATACTCTAAATACATTTTATCATCTCAATATAAATTTATGATTTGTGAGGATCATTGGAATGACTCACACAGACTTCCAAGTTTCTTTTGACATGGAAACTTTGGGTATATTTAAGTATATGTAAGGATGCCGTTTTTCAGGGTTGACGCTTACAATTACTATAAGTTTGTTCTATGTAAGAGTTTTGTTCTACATAAGTTTTGTCCTTTTCCTATTCAAAAGAGCGGGCGGCATCCTGTACTTTGTGTTAGGATGAACAAAGTCATTCTAATAAGCCTCATAAACTCTTAAATACTTCCCCTGTGGGATTAAGTGAGAAAATCCTTATTGATTTTTATGATATACCTTTTAAGGTTGGTGAAATGATTTCGGTGATTGACATGCCTCCGCCGGAAGAGAGCATTTGGTGGAGAGGAAAGCGCGGATTTCACGTTGGATTCTTTCCTAGAGACTATGTTCAGGTAAGAATAAAACTTCATTGCTTTTTCTATTTTTTCATTGGCCTTGAGTTTTCTTTTAGAAAATAGATTTTCAGCAGGAAGAAAAAAGATTTTTATGGGTCTTAATTGCCTTATTGAGTTATAGTTAATTTGTTTAGTTATTTAAATAGTGAACTTTGATTAAATTTTGTCAGGTGATTGGTGACAAAGTGCCTATGAGTCTTCCTATTGCGCCATCGACACGACGGGTCCAGCGACTCTCAGTTTCCTCGTCTTCCTCCACCGCACCTGCAAAGCCTGTTCTAAGGAAGCATGGAAAGCTCATCGCATTCTTTCGGTTAATTATTTCTTTAGAGATTAGCAAAGTCCATTATTAGGAAAATATCCAAATAGCCGGGTGACTGGTGGAGTGATTGGGAATGCAAAGTGGTTTAGGAGCCTTGCGGTTCTCCACATGCACTCAGGCGGGGAGCTGATTTAAGAACTGATTTAACAACCTTTGAAACTACCGAATGCAGCAATTAGCAATTATTCATGGTGTTTATTCATTTTTAGGAGCTTTATTTTATCTCGACCTTCGCGACGACGGCTCAAACAAACGGGGATCCTTCGTGAAAGGGTTTTTGGATGTGATCTGGCCGAACATCTCCTCAATTCAGGGAGCGAAAGTATGCAAACCATAATTATTTTATGGGGGTTGTATTGTAACTTTGTAACTAGTACTAACTTTAAGTATTTGAATCTATTTGCTTGGACTTAATGGGCTTTATGGGTTTTGGCGTCAATCTGCATTGGAGTGTCTCATTTTCATGGGGAATTCTAATCTTGGGGTTTTGGTCTGGCTTGTTGAGGAGTTTTGGTTTGTCAAAGCCTAGGAGTTTCTCTTTTCTCCCTTTAAAATGGAAGCTCCTTTCCTTGTGCGAACTCTGCACACAGCTGTGTGAGGGGAGATGTTCAATGTGTTGTGAAATTTCCAGTTCCTGCTGTTCTCAAATGTTGTGCCGAGTTCATTGAAATGTATGGGATCGTTGACGGGATCTATCGTTTGTCAGGCATCACCTCAAATATTCAGAAGTTGAGGTATGAATTGAATTCCTTATTTATTACCTACTCCTCTCTTACTATACTGTCTTGTTGAGAGTCTCTGCCGTAGAACTTGAGGAAAATGAGCGTACATTTAGTTAGTCAAATTAAACTCTGGTCAATGAGGAGAAGGAGTGTTGAAGAGGGAATTTACTTGTTCTCTCCTCATTTGAATATTCCGCCTCGCCTCCCTTCTCGAACCGGATGATTCATGGAATGCGAGGATCTCGTACATGTAGGTAACTTGGAGGAGACTCTCTTCTGTGTGTACTTGCAATTTAATTTCCATATGAGTTATGAACCATACATCTTGAGCTGAAGAGGATCATTTGCAATTCTAGGATTTCATTTGATGAAGACAAGGTTCCTCATTTGGAAGAGGACGAGGCCATCAAATCAGACATCCACGCGGTCTCGTCCCTTTTGAAGATGTACTTTCGCGAACTTCCCAATCCACTCTGCACCTATCAGCTCTATGAGAAGTTTGTGGTGGCGGCCCAGGCAGCCGACAAAGACCGCCTATTCAGAATGCGGGAAGTTGTCCATGAGCTCCCGCCTCCGCATTACAGGTGAACTTACCTCTCACCTGGCCATTTTCTAAATATGAGGATCATGGGTATACTGATATATAGCCTATCATGGGTGTATATTATTTGGTCTGAGCCGTGCTTTCGAGTTGTTTAATGGCTTATTTTATGTTTTGGTTTTGGATTTTCCAGGACGTTGGAGTACCTAATGAAGCATTTGGCGAGGGTGGCCGAGAAAAGCTCAGACACTGGAATGACACCAAAAAATATGGCAATTGTATGCAACTCATTTTCACCTTTATTTGGTTTGAAATGATACAATAGTTAAAAACTATTAAATGGTTTAAAAAGAGATTTGACTCTTTATATGATCGAAGTTTTCCTTTTTTAAGTATTCTGACGTCTAGAAGCGGGAAATAATATGGTTGAATAAGGAATGACATGGGGTTTTATGAACTTCTAGGTTTGGGCACCGAATCTCTTTTCACCCAACTTGATTGAAACTGACAGAGAGACCCTCATCTCAAGGTTAAAGGTGAGATATTGCTGCTCATCAAATCTTTTCCGAGACCACTCGCTATTATTACCTTGAACTTCATGATTTTTATGTTGTAATTTTACATAGTGAAGTAACATAAATCTATGAGAGCTGATATGTAGAGAAATATTTAATATAAATGATTAAGCTATGCCATGATTAAGCTATTAAATTCTTATATTAAATGCGTATTAATTTGATTTTAGGGAATTGGGGTCCAAGCTGTCGTGACGGAGTATCTCGTTCGCCACTCAGATCTCATTTTCCGGAGTGAGCTCCCGCCCAACCTCCCGCCGACCACGACGTTGATCACGAGCAGAACTTGTGATCCCGACTCTGGTCGACCCAAGTCGCTCTCAATCTCCTCGCCCATCCGGCTCATGTCGCTCGAAGAAGCCCAGGACAAAGCCAAAGACGATCGGAAGTTCATTGAAGTCGGCGGCGGTCCGTCGTCGCTCCCTCCAAAGTATCACACAGTCATTGATCTGCCGAGTCGACGAGCTGCCCTCAAAACCAAACGATCACCAACGGGGTGGAGACATTTCTTCTCGAGAAATCGAAGCTTTTCTAAGCCGCCGAGGAAAATCTCCACGCCGATAGAAATCTCAATTGTAAGGATTTATGTATTTATTGCATTTAAAAAAATATAATCTATTCATCCTCTTTAAATTTCTAATTTGAGCTTCGCATTTTAAAAGTTAATGACACCAATAATGGTCTTAAAGAGCCAAGCCTCTTTCCTAGAATGGAAACTGCATTTATGCATAAAACTCTTTGTTTTTCACTAATAAGTGGCAGTAATTATGATAGTAAATATGAAACTAATAAGTAAATAGTAAAGAACTAGTAAATGGGACAAGAGAAACTCAAGATATAATCACAAATCTGCTAATTGAACTGCTAAAGTTTCAATTTATTTATTTATTTAAAACGTCTGTTTCCCTCAATTAGATGAAGAATTTGCCTGGAGGAATGTTGAACAGCGGGAGCAGCAGGGGCGGTCGACTCCGCCCGGTTAAAAGTGTCGAGTCTCTAGTCTCATCCCCGAATCATCCTGGAATGGAAGGAGAAGATCCAAAGGACTTAGACAATGAGTCAGTGGCTGAGGTGGACGAGGGAAGTTTCCTTTCCAAGTCCAGCCCTGCCACGCCAATGACTGACGTTCATGTTGTTTTTCATCATCCGCCACCCACTTTGTCCACTCCTAATTCTTCACTCCAAAACACCAAAACTCACAACCGGTAATTCTTCATTTTACATTCTAAATAAGCTTAAAACTCAATCAGCCATAAGCATTCCCCAATTCCCTACATGGGATCATTTCAGCTTCAATAACTCATTTTGTTCTCTGTAGGTCCATTTCCCACGACTCCTATTTCGAGTTTGGCGAGTTCAAAACCATGAACAACGTGTACATTGACGAGACGCTGGAGGAGGAAACGCTCTCGCAATCCTCCAAGATCTCGCTCGAAGACAACAGCAGCGGCATGGAAAGCAACGTCACGAGTCCAAAGAAATGCGTTAATGACTACGGAGTGCTCAAGACGGAGAATAGGAACAACAATGAGGGATCTCTAAATGGGCGGAAGTTCAATTTAAAAAGTCCCATAACTCCCCCGCCGAGTGCCCCGCCAAGTGCCCCTCCGAGTGTTGGGCCAACCAGAGTTCCAATGGGCGAGAGTCTCGGGACGGGAATGTCGACAAGTAGCGATGACTTCATGCTCATTTGCGAGACCAGCGAGAAAATGTTTGAGAAAAAAGCCAAAGCGTTGAACAAACCGCCACGGCCAACTAAATGGCGTGACTCGGAAGTTCAAACTTCATGCACGAAACTTTTTGACGTTGGAGTTTCCACCAGTGACAACGATCTTAGGAGTCTTCCCGGTCCGGTCAATTCCGTGAGAGAACAGAAGAGTCATGAACGACGACTCAGCGCGACTTCCAATCCCGAGAATGGAAACTACGAATTGGACCGCAACTCGAGCGTGGACGACAGCTCAAATGACTCAACCCCGGGCGGTGACTTGTTCTCGATGACAAACATCATTTACTCTCCTTTAGTGAATGAGATTTTGTCTCCGCCTGCAGAGCACAATAAGAAACACTCGAGCTCAGTTTCGATTGAGCCGAGCAGCTCGAGCATGTACATTTGTCCTTTGTATGAAGTCGGGGTTGGAGCCGAAGAGTTTTCTTTGCCGATGGAACCAGAGGATTCTTCAATGAGGATCACAGAGGTTTCCTCGCTCCCGTCGCTCCAGTCTCTTCCGCATGAGTACGAGAATGTTGGGGAGTCGGGGCAAAGTCCCATTATGCAATCCACTGTGCCCAGGGCCCGCACTCATGTGTATGCCAATGACCATTTGTATGAAAATACGCTCGTGCAAGACGGAGTTGTGATGACTGGATTGTCTGGGGGTTTGCTTGAGGTCGAGAAGGGCGGAGATGTGGAATTATACGGAGGAGAACATTACGAGAACGTGAGCGACGGAGAAGTTGAGCCGAAACTCGGAGGGAGCGAGAGCAACTACGAGTCAAACATTTACGAGGACATTGACGACGAGAGCATCGTGGAGAAGAACAATTATGAAACCATTGAAGTGTCGAGTCTCCAGTCCGGAACGACGTCGCCGCACTCCAAACGACTTGAACTTTTGAGTGACAACGAAGGCGAGTCGGCCTACGAGTCTGTTCGGTTCCAACGTGGAGCCCTTGGCCCGCCGCATCACTATGCGGAGATTCAAGAGAAGAAAAGGCTCGAGGGGCAATACGCCAATGGGAATAATGGTGTTGGGGATGGGCGCGTGGTTTTGTCCGGGAGCTCAAGTCCTTCCTACTCGAACACCGAGGACGTTGTGACCTACTTGGAAGTCACGACGCCTGGTTGCAAGCTCAATGAGCTCAAAGGAGAAACCAGCATGGAGTCTTCAGACGACCCTTTTACTAATTACGAGTCTTTTGACGGAAGTCTTAGCTCTCCTTCGGCCTCAATTCCTGGCAAGGACGAGGGCGAAATTCGTCACATTGACTCCCCCATTCTCGTGGACAATCCGCTCTACGGAGTTCAACCTGACGAGCTCAAGGACGTGAATGGCAATGAAGAGACGAAAAGGGAAGAAGAAGGCTCAAAAGGGAGAAGCGAGAATAAAGTTCTTGAGAGATGCAACAGCGCCCCGCTCGTCCGAACCAACTTTCATCTTTCTCTCCCTGAGAGTGGAAGCGAAGAGGTGCGGGTTACGTCCTTTGGGTCGCCCAGCTTGGAAAATGACGGGGATTCTGGGTTTTCCGGACCGAATTCCAAGATGGTCCTTTGCAAGCGACTGTCAGAGCCAACGCTTTCCAAGTCCACACCCGAGTGTGAGAGGTCGAGGGCGTGGAAGGCCACGGACGCGAAGCGATTGGCCAATCGAAAGCAAAGCGTCAAAGAACTCCTGTGCAAGTTTGAGACTCAAGAGGGAAGTCCAACGGGGTCAGGAGTTTGCCAAGGGTCGACCAGCCCTGGTCCTGGGCTCCCGCGACCCGAGTTCCGCATTGGGAATTTGAATCGGGCCACAAGTCAAACGAGGAACAAGTCAGGGTCTCCGGGGGGAGGGAAATTCCAACATCATAGATTTTCAATGGGGGATATTCTCATGTCGCAGTCCTTGTCTTCGGCTGAGGAGCTCAAAGAAATCAAGTCAGTGGCAAATTCAATGATTCGCTCCGACACTTTCCCTGAATTGAGAACTGAAGCTACAAAAGAAAACAAGAAAGACAATTCTGAAGGAGTTGAAGTTGGTAAGTAGAAAGCATGAATAAAAACAAAACAAACCTTTTTACAAACAAAATAAACATACAAATTCAAAATACAGAATTCAATGTACTTATAAATTACAACACAAATAAATTAACAATATAAATTAAAAATAAAACAAGAATTAAAATTCTTGAATTCAATATGAAGAAATAATTAAAACTTTTTGTTTGGTTCAATTACAAATCGATTAGAATTTATGGATATAAAAGAATTTTTCTAATTAATTTCTTCTTGATTGGAATGACAGAAAAAGTGACAGCCATTCGAGTGGCCATGAGCTCTGTGGATATGAACGACCCTTCCACGCGCGAGAGAATCGAAAAATACAAAGAGGAGCGACGAATGTTCCTTCGGCAAAAAATCAATTCTGAGCTGAGCGGAGAAAAGTCAAGTTCGGAGTCAAAAGGGTCAGTCATTTCCCTCAAGAGCCCCGAAAAGGAAATTGTCTCCTCAAACGAAAGCGTCTTTTCTCACAAAACGCTTCCCTTGTCGAGTGACAATATCTCAATTGAGTCTCCACGCAAAAGAGCCTTTTCCGAAGATGTTCCGCCGGCCTACTCGAATATAACCAAAGCCATTAAAACCGAACCACCCAAGATCCCACATAAACCCGAGACGCGCCCGACTCGCCCCGAAACCCGCGAGGAGGAGGAGGTCAACGTGAGGGAGAAAGTGGCCATGTGGACGACGAACCAAAAGCGCGCCAACTCCTTCGTCGATTCGAGTCGGAAGAGCAAGAAGGAGGGGAGTGGAGGGAGTGTGAAAGTAAAACCGATTTTGAAAGAAGCTACAAGTCTCCCGCCGGAGGGATTTTCGCGGTCTCAGAGCTCAATTGAATTTTCCCCGCAAATGAAGGGAAAGTCAGTCAGGAATGAAGGAGGGAAGAAGATTAAAGATATGGCAGCGTTCTTTGAGGCCAAGCGATTTTAGGTTATATTTTTTAATTACTCGTGTAACTCATTTAAGTTTTAAATAATCTTCGGTTGGTTTGAGCGTTGTTTAATTAGAGTATTAATTAGTCATTAAATATCTCGTTATTAATAATGTTGTGTAAAATATACAGATTTTAGACGATATTTAGGCATATGAAAGAGACAAATCTGTTTAAGAGCACTTTTCGCATTTAAATTCACGCTCTAAATAGCAAAAGCACGGACTCAATTTAAGAATTATTACGATAATTACATATTAAAATTATATAAAAAAAGGTAAATACGTAAACCTGTTGTTAAACATTGCTTGATTACGCTATAATATTTATATAATCGCGTGTAACTTATAAAGAAGAGAATGTATAGCGAATATTATTGCCTAAAGTGCCTAATTATTACTTAACTTGCTACTATTGCACATCCAAACTATTTATCTTATTACAAACTTGTACTCAAAAAAGCTCATGTTCAGCAAATACCTATTACAGATTATGAATAAGCTTTGTATTACTAAATACATTATGCATCAAACAAAATATAAAGATCTTTGAATTTGCAAAGCACATAAAATACGTATAAAAATCAAGAATACTCAATAAATTTTAAACAAAATTATCTATAATTTTCAAACTTGCATTATTATGACTGAAATAATTTAATTTTTCTTAAATAGTGTAATTTTATTGTGAAAATTTTTTTTAAATGACTATCTACTTTTGTGTATTTTAATTATTAAAATGTTTAGTTATATTTAAGTAAAATATAGATTGGCTACGTTGTTTTAATTAGACATTGCAGGATGAAGGTTAAGAAGTTTCTTATGAATTTTGTCTTTATTTTAAGTAGATTTTTGTGACGCATGACGTGTTAAAATGTTGAACCCTCATTGTACATTGTATTTATACGTTTTATTATTTTTTAATTCACAAATCTACTTAATGGTTCAAAATTCTTGTTTAACCTTCCCAAAGTATTTCTCATAATTAGTATTATTTATGATATTTATCAATTCATAATGCAATTTGGATCTTCACTTCAAAGTAATTTTTCAGGCATACGTACGGATTTTTACTAACGACACATTTTAAACATTTTATAGAAACTCGTTTTAAATACCTTTTTGAAAATAAAATAAAGTTAAACAATTTTACTAAATTGATAATTCTTTTTGTATGGAATGTCATAATGAAAAAGCATAAAGAGCATACACAGACCTTCGGTTGCTCTTTTCGCCCCATATCAACTCTTCACAAATTGTAGTTTTCACTTTAAATTAAAAGTAACTTTAAGCTCAACAGTGTAAAAATCATCAAGTGTAGTGAGTTAAAGAAGATCGTAATAATGTTTTAAACAGTATAATTAAATATATTTTCTTTTATTTGGTAATAAAATGAAATATTTCATCGTATCTCTCAAATATTTGTATACTAAATGTTTAATCAATCATTAATCATTACACAAAGTTGTAAATAATAAGATAGATAATTCCAATTAAGAATGCTCCATGGCTATTATAGCTCATTGCACCATTATGCTCATCATGAATGTGTTCATCATAAGCGTGTTCGGCATGAGCGTGATCGACATGTTCTTTCTCGTGCTCGACTTTTGTCTGGTCGAGTTTAAACATTTGATGTGTATGGGATCTCGTGTCCGTTTCGTGCATTTCAATCACTAAATTATCATTTTCTTTCTTGGGACTCTTCGTCTGCCAAGCCCAAATGACTTGAACAGAATTCTTTTAAAATCCACATTTCATAAGACAAATTATTAGGAAAAATTAATAAATTAAGTATGAGTACAATACTAATAATCACAATTTTAAATTCATATTTATAACTGTATGTAAGGAAAATATTAGAAAAAGCATTACATTTTTGAGGTTCACATCATATTTATCTTGAGTGTTCCATTTGCGTTTGAATATAATCCTCGTCATTCCATTCTCATAAGATCCACTTACAAGAGAATAATCTTGATTGTTGTCATTTATAGGATGATGGTTTCCAGTTGCATAAGAATCCTATTTATGAACCAGAATCCCATTATTTTTTTAATATATTTTACATGATAAATTGTAATTCCAAATAAAATACTATTAGACTTACAATTAAATTTGGTTTATTTTGTTGGACCCAACCAATGACAATGTCGCATCCTTCCATTGTTCCTTTCCAGGGTGCACAAAAGCCAACAGCTACGTAACCCGCCACACGTCCGCACATCTCCATAAACAAGAACTCTGGATCCGAGGAATTCCACTTGATGGACATTTGCCTTTGACTTGACCCCAATTTCAAATTGTGTTCCCATTTGAGTCCACCGGGTTGATCATGGTCAAAATCCTCATGATAATGATGATCGTGCTGGTCATCCCCATTTTCCTCTGTCGTATTAGTATCGTCATGCCCGTGATCATGGCCCATATGTCCAAATCCACTTCCTAGTAGAGAAACAACTATAAATACAATTAAATGCATTGGGATTCAATTGGTTAAAATCACAAAAGAGGATACACCGGTCTACAGCTCTTTATTATTTATGAAGTCAAGAAATACCAAAGGTTTAATTTAACTCCACATTGTTCCGTAAAGGAATGTTGGAACAAATAATTATAAATGCTCTTATGCAAGTTCACAGAATTTTTTATTGAACTTTTATTCACAACTCCTTATCTCGCTTGGTTGGGAAAAAGTGTCTGGAACTTCAGCCTTCGTTGTAATACGAGCTTGTTCATACCTAATAAGTCTAATATACTAGATTTATTTAAGTAGTTATATAACTACTCATAATGCTAAAAATGTGACTAGATATACGAGTTTACTTGAAAAAAGTTTGGCAAAGGAAAAGATATTTTTAAGCCACAGACAAGTGCAGTTTGACTCTTCTCCTTTTGCCGACTGCGCTTCTTTGAGATAAAATGATCTTTCCCTATACTCAACGCGCTTCTTCGTCTTCACATCTCTGGGATATATAATTAATGACTTATCTGCTATGCTAATGATGTGATGAACATGTCTAACTCTGCGCCAACACTTTATTAAATACACAATATAAAGGCTTCTTACTATTATATATTACGAGCATGCAAATAATGGGATTTTTTATTAATCAATGCGTAAAACTCAATTCTTAGAAGCAATTGCGATAAAAGTACACGTCACACTATAATGTTTTACCTAGTCTAGCCACCAATTTGGGACCCGCGTGATTCCCCTTATACGTTTAAACCTTATGCCATTCTGATCGTATTTTTCTTACCTTAATGTTATACCTTATATCTTAATTATCGTATATCTTTTATACCTTATGTCTTTCTCATCGTTAAGACTATTTTACCTTAAGCCTATTTGATATGTAAAATTACACCTTATCTCTTATTGATCGTAAATAACCATTAATTGCTAAATTACATATTGGAGCTTTATAAAATTAAACAAAGTATATTCTTATTAGGTAGCTATATTAGGTATATGTTTAATTTTACATTTATTGAATTCATTCAAATAAATTTATGGCGTGTAATTCACTGACATTTTACATCAAAACGTATTCATTGTGCATTGGAGCTTCAAGAAGAAATCGCCTCCACTCATCCTCACCAAACTCGACCTTCTCCTTCTCGTCCAACTCGGCCATCATCTTCGACTGGACGACTTCTGACTGGCATTTACCTTTTCACGTATATATTTTGCACTTCCTCAATTTATCCTCATAGTTAATTCTAGTGTACTATGTTGCATAAAATAAGACTAGCATTAGCATAGTACTGATAATGTAATTATTTAAATTAGCATGCCTATACATTTATTACTGAGCCCAAGAGGGGTCAACATTTGAAGCACAAAAGCCATCTTTATGTTAAGGACTACAAATACAAGAACACACTGCAATGGAAATGCATTTTGTATAAGAAACAGCCCTGTCTCGCAAACTTTTGATTTTTTGGAACTAGAGAAAAACGAAGTCTTACGCGTTTAAAATTTCCACAATCATGCTCCTAAGCCCGCAGAGCATGAAAAAAGACTTCATGCGAAATATTAAAGAAATGGCCATCACCAGCATGGAACCACAAGGAAAATATTTATCAAGAACAAATTTCCTCAAATAGAATAAATTTCTGTTCTCACCGACTTTGAAAAATCTGCTATAAAAGCATTTCAATTGAAATTCTCAAATGTCTTTCATAAATTTTAGAGCGATACAAAGACAAATCTGAATATGCTCACAAAATGAAAACATTAGTTGCTCTTGTATTTCTCCTTCCTGATCAAGTTATTTCTGGATTTTCAAATCTACAATTGACAGAATTGTTTCGAAAAAATGAGGAAGCTCATCCATTTTTAGATTATTTTCCTGATGGCGATCGAAGACCCCCAAATTTTCCCATCTCCTTATGAAATTGTTATGAATCTACTATAGAAAATATACCAAGAACAAACAATTCAATCGAATCTTGGAACAACAAATTTAACAATCTTATTGGAAAAAAGCATCCTGACATCTTTTAATTCATAGAATCACGAAGAAAGATTATTTGTTTAGATTGCTCAACAAGCTGGAACAAACGTTTTGTCACAAAAATCATCCTACAAAAACTGCAAAAATGATTTCAATTGTTTCTTCAAGAGATAAAAAATCTTGAATCTCTTGAACTTTTCTTGGGATGAATACTTGGGTGCACTTGCCTATAACGTTAAATTTAATACTTATTCATTTTTTTCCAATTTTTTCCTTTAAATGCAATTCCAAGTTTTTACTACATGTTTAACTTATTCTGTAATATACCTTAAATACCTAATTCCTTCATCCCTCCTTTGTAATCTGGTTTTTGAACTGTTTGTATATAAAAATTCATTAAATAGATTATACTGTGAGAAAATCAATTTTTCTTTTATAATATTGCCTAGAAAATGATAAGTTTGATTTTTTTAAAAAAAATTTACGATCAAATAGTTACTACGATGAGATTAATCCTACGAAATAAAAAATTACGATCAAAGTGAGTACGATCAATACATGTTAAGGTATAAGGTAAAAAATAATTAAGATTAATAATAATAACGATAAATAAATGTTAAGGTGTAAATGGTATTAAGGTGAAAAAAATTACGGTCAAAATTTTACTATCAGAACGTCACAAGTTATTAACTTATATTAAGCTACATTTTGGTATATTACATTTTGAATAAGTGTTTCAAATAACTTTTTAAATCAATATTTTCAATATATCATAATTGGTGGCTAGACTAGGTATCCATCATGATTTTTTGATGTAAATTGAAATTACCATTACCAATTTGTTATTCTATAATTTTATTGGGTATTGTGTAAAAAACAGATGTGCGTTCTCTTTTGCTCTGCATGTATAAGTACAAAATTGGATATTATACCATAGTTATTCGCACAATTAATGGCATAAAAATGCGTTCCATTCCAAATGATAAATTAGTTATTATAATGTTAATGGAGTTATACCTCACACAGTCAACATTTGCCCTCGAGATTAAATTTTTTTATGATTATTTCCACCGATTCTAATTTATTAAAATGTTACAATTAAGTATAGTATCTCAAGCATCTCAAAACTTTATACATAAGAGATTCCATTAATTTGTTTCCATTAATTGTATCAATAAAATTTAATAAGCAAAGGCCAGAAAATTTCAGTAAATAAGGCAAGTCGAGGCCAAAAAATTGAAATAAAAATGATCAGATAATCAAATAAAAACATAATTTGATCTACAATAATTTTTTGTAACAATTTTATAAATTAGTATCGGTGAAAATAATCATAAAAAATTTTAATCTCGAGGGCAAATGTTGGCTGAATGAGGTATAGTTAATTTCTTGTTTATGTTTTCCTAATTATTGTCATTTCC
Source organism: Neelides sp. FZ-2019 (assembly GCA_009869795.1). NCBI lineage: Eukaryota > Metazoa > Arthropoda > Collembola > Neelipleona > Neelidae > Neelides > Neelides sp. FZ-2019. The sequence continues at coordinate 92,130 of VJMY01000257.1, forward strand.
ATCAATGCCTGGAAGGAAACAGTATGAGTGAGTAAGGCCGTGAACCCAGAACAAAAGTTATCATGGCGCGAGCCGAAAGATGAGCGAGAAAAGCTCAAATTAAAACAATGGAAAGCCATGAAACAAGCAAAAGCTGAAAACAAGTACAAATTCAAAGGAGGAACAAGCGGAGGAACAGGAGGAGCAGATGCGTCAGAAGGGGCAGGCGGGTCAGGAGGAGCAGGCGGGGGAGCAGGAGGAGCAGGTACGTCAGGAGGGACAGGCGGGTCACGAGGAGCAGAAAAGGGTAAAAGTCAACACGGAAAGCACAAGCATGGACATGGTCACAAGCACGGACACGGGAAGGGAAAAGAGGGAACACAGGACTTAAGCGGGGATTCTAACAGCACGGCGGAGGGAGTGGGGGGAGTGGAAGGGGGAGCAGCGGACCAGAAGAGGGAAGAAGGTCAAAGAGGCAAACGAGGGCTCGCATCACGATCAACTCACGGGAGTTTGCTATGGTCGAGATCGCATCACTAGTTTATCTCAATCTCATAGGAATCCTCTTGTATTGGTAAGAATTCAATATTAACATTAATTCTAGTTACCTCAAATAAAAATCTTTGTAATAGTAAGTAGATGTTCATTTATAAATTGTAGTATTATAAATTCATTTAAAGTTCGAATTCATGCCATTCTTTGATCCACTTATCAATGAAAATGGGCAAAAATCGTTTCTGGCATATTTTTTGCGTAAGATTTTGAACTTATTAAATTAGTAATAAATTATTTAGTAATGTAGTATACTAAATATTATATATTAATTGAATATGATCAATTTTATGCAGGATCACATCCCATTTGCAAAATTTGTTTTTGACTCTTCCTGAGTCAAGAAGTTTCTTCTGAAGTACGAGCCGTGGGGAATACGATATGCCAATGAGGATTGGCGAATTCCTCCCAGAAGAAAAGACGAGGAACAGTTGAAACAGGAAGAAGTTGATTCGATTCTTTGCCTATTGCGACCCGTATGATTGGAATGATATGTGTACCACAAGGACGAAATGTTCCTCATCTCCTTCCAATTCCTTCAATTGAATTTCCAAACTTCGCCCAAAGTCGACTCGGCTGGCCACTACGCTGGGACCTAAATTGAGAGCCGCCGCATTAATAAAATTCTTTCTCTCATCTTTTTACGAAAGAGTTTTTCAACTTTAGTAATTGACATATCCCAAAATACCAATGCTTTAAAATGTCTCGTTAATTTTCCCAAGACCAAAACCAAATTATTAATTGCGTAAAGAAAGAGCATTCAACTCAATTAGCAAATTCCAAAGGCCAATCTCGTGGAAATGCAGTCCAGGGCCAAAATGCCACCACGTCCAAAAAACCCCGTGAATAAGAAAGGAGAGCCAATCAAAAGGACCAAAGCTAAAGTTGACACGACTGGAAAGGAACCCATGAAAGTCAAAAAAGCTAAAAGAGAAAGTAAAGGCAAAGATAGCGTGAGCAAAGATGGGAAGGAAATAAGACAAAGACAAGCAAACCTCAATAGACGGATAAAAACGGACAAAATAAATACATCAATAAATTCAATAGTTCAGTTAAACCAGCTGAAAGTGAAATAGAAAAACTTAAAATCACGTCTTAACATCAAAATCAACACAATTCATCATAATAAATCTCATTAGGTTCGTGTCGTTCAAGGTGATGGCAGAGCCTTGGGAGTGAGCGCCGTGTTGGTAGGCGTGATGATGATGATGGGCTCCATGAGCGCCGATGTCTTCTACTTTGTTATTCGAAGGTCAAGATTCCGACAAGATTTGACATTTTATTTCCTTGCACTTTTCATCGCATCTCACGGTTCATTGGCTGGGCTTTTTAATTTAAATAACTATAAAAGTCCCTGTTTGATAATTAATATTGTTTGCTTTTTGTATTTACAAATTTAAAAAATAAGTAACTGTCGCTCATCTGAATGAGCTTAATGCAAGATTGCGTCTTTGAATTTGAATTTTCAGGCAATTTTTCGTCGGAGATTAAAAATTCTCCATAAACAGAACATTAGCAACAATGAATATTTCCATAATAAATACTTATTTAGAAGGAGAATATACAATTACTAATGTACACTGTATTCTGCAAATGTGCGATGTAAAGATGTAATATAACGTTGCAGGTAGTTTATAACATAAAGAGAAAGTCATGTCAGGGAAATGCGTTTCTCATTTCTCATCAATTAATGATAATAATGAATCCAAAATTTTAATCTGGGTAGGGTATATAATGTAAACTGGCTAACCTTTAGGCATATTACTTTATTGCATAATTTTTAATTTTGTCAAATCTTCTTGTAGAAAAATAAGGTTTAGCTCTTTAACTGGTTGATTAAACTGAAAGACAAACTTTCATAAGAATTTCTACTTTCTCCTATTTCATTTTCAAGTTGTATGTGGAACAGTATGTACTTAGAATTACATTGCTTAATAAATACGATGAAATTATTCATTTCTTTAAACAGAGATATGCGCTCATCCTTTGGCTTTGACTATGCGTGCAGATTGCAGACACTTTTTGAAATAACATGCGAATTTTAGCAAAAAATTAATAACAATGTGAATGTTAAATGAAAAATTATATTAGTAATATGCATTGTATATATTGCGTATTAAATCATATTATGACTTTATGAATTTGTGATGGCTGATGAGTCAAATGACTTCATTTCAATCGCGTTTCCCCTATTCACTAATTGACCCATTCGGAAATGACAAATGAAATTGAGCTAAAAGCATAAGTGAATTCTAAATTGAGAGTTGAAAATCCCATTGAGCTTCCATTCCTCTTTTAGCCATTCCATCACTCTCACGTCACGTCATGGCAGATCAAAAATCGAAAAAAGATAAAGAGAAAACTTCACTTTTGGGACAAATTCTATTCTTTTCCATTTTCATTTCCCTCGTTGGATCACAGACTCAAAATGTAAATTCTATTTATAAAAAAATATTGTAAAATTAAAAAACGTATCTTAATTCCATCTTTAAATAAACGCATCTCAACTCGGTGTTTGTTTCACAGCCTTACATCATCATTGCAGAAATTCGAATCAGACTTGATGATTTAACAGCTCAAACAAGTAAAGTATATAATTTATAAACTCCTAACAATGCCAAATTAACTTTTTTTTTACTAAACTTATTAATTTGTAAGTTCATGTATAAGTTTAACTAATTTAAGACGCTCTGAATCAAACGGCGCTTCAACTTACAAGTCGATTTATTAATGTCAATGCAACCGTGAATCAATTGGCATCAAGGTTGAATAGCTTCATTCCTGTTATTAACGATAACTCGGCCAAAATCGAAGATCTCTACAGAGTCAATGTTATTTGGAAAGGAAATTTCAAATCCATCAACACCACGCTGGCCAATTTGAAGACAAAAGCTAATAAGGTGCAACCAAGAAGAATCGTGGGCTGATTTAGCAAATTTTAATTAAATAACTAAAGATTTTACAAAGCATTTGATTAAAGCAGATTTTTTTAAACTTAATTATTAAGTTTATTATCCGATTAAACTATTATTATAAAGTCTAAATAAACATCTTGAAAGAATAAACAATTATAATATCTTGATATCATTATTTAATTTATAATGTAATTAACTTATGTAAACGTAATTATTTTATTCAATGTAATAGCTGAGAAATTAAACTTGATTAATGATAAGAATCATGAATAAAATGAAATAAATGTTTTTGATATCTGAATTGTTCGAGTTATTGGAATTGTCTTCCTTTTTCTTGTTTTGTCCACTCGGGATTAGATGCTTAGCATGGAAACCATTAGGCCTTGGGAAGATCGGCCAGTCGTATTCATTCCAATGGATCTTTTGGGTCCTCGCTGTTCGATTCGTTCCAGTGTGTTCCTCAGTCATTGCATGATACACGATCCATGATTCGCTCCCATCTCAATCAAACATAAAGAGAACATTACATTAATTTAATATGATTCATTAAATCAACTTGAACCATATAGTCTCCGAAAATGTGTTTTTCATAAAGGCCAACCTTCAATTTGTAGTATAATTTAATATTAACAATTAATTTATAAAATAGATAATTAAATGCTTAATGTCATGAGTAATGATCCATGGATTAAATGGAGAGATGAGAATCTCTGAATTGTATAAATTTATGAATTTTCAAGAGCTTCGCCTTCGCCTACCAGGAGAAGTAGTGATGGATGCGTGTCCAGGGCCATGAACGTTCTCTTCAATATTTTTCCAAAAGACAGGCTCGGTATTGAACCATTTCCAATTGTTCAAGTCCATGGGGTCTGCGTGATTGTAGATGAACATGAGCCCAACAGCATATGTTTCATCCCACGTGGACGAGGCCGAGTAGATCATGAAAGTTCGGTCGCCGCGAGTGAAAAATTGCGGAGCTTCCACGACCCTCCCTTCCCAATCCCTCAAGGGAGTTCGGAGGACTTTCCGCTCGCTTGACAGCGTTTCTGGGTCGGACATGGTGGCAATGTATAAGTTGGATCCGTAGTGACAATTATCCCCGGATTCATCACATGGCAACTCGGCCTCAGGCCAACCAGCCCAAACGTAATATAAATCCCCAGATGAAGTTTCTAAGATCGTCCCGTCAATTGCAAAGTAATCTTCGTTCAAAGGAACAATCCTGGAACAATCCAAATAATCCAAACAAATTAAATTAATTAATTCAAATGAAAGGAAAGGAGGGTACGAAAAAAGGATATGAACTCCGGCCTTTACCCCTAGCAACACCTTGTGAGCCTCATTTTTCCCATTTTTTCAATTGCATTTAACTTTAAAACGGTTTGATTTTTTAACATCGAACCTTATATGAAACTTGTTCACAAAAATAAGGTCTTTCAAAAATTTAAATAACTTTGGGAATGGGAAAAATGAGGCTCACAAAGTGTTACTAGGGGTAGGGCCGGAGTTCATATCCTTTTTCCGTACCCTCCTTTTGTAAATTACAAAGTAGAGATACACTTAACACAATTTAATCTCGCAATTTAATATTAGTTGCTAAAACTGACTGACTTAAAACTAATTTATGGGGCTGATGTAATGGAATATTTTTTTTAATTATGGGAGACCTTTTGGCCAGCGAGTAATTCCCTTGAGGTTTGGTGGGATCTTCAGCTTTAATGACATACATCCTGTGCATGGCATCCGTGT